>JAODUK010018022.1:0-26498 GCA_027564635.1 Typhlichthys eigenmanni
AGCCTGCTGTCTTCTTTCTGTAACTTTCCACTGATCTTACAGTGTGTTCACTGTTTAGCAATAAGATCTAATATATATATCTAAAATATAAAGCACCATTTTCTACATTACTCTTATTTTAAAATGGTCACAATGCATCAACCACAAATCTTTTGCAATGATGGAAGCACATAGTTAATTTCAAATGAACGTCTCACTTTTTTCCATGAACTTAGACACATGGCATTATCGACGCAAATCACTGAGATTTTATTTTTCTCAAAACAGGATGAAGAACATGCACGGCGCTCGGTACTAAATGACAGCCTCATGACCTGCTATTATGAAGACGCACAGACCATGTACGAGGTCTTCCATAGAGGCCTAAGGGTATCAAGTAAGGGCATTCTTTTACAAACAACTTGACATTCACTAATGGCTTTAATGTGTTGCTTGGAAAAAGGTTTATTGAATGCCGTTTTTTTCTTTCTCGTGGCTTCACAGATGAGGGACCTTGTTTGGGATCAAGGAAACCAAACAAACCCTATACGTGGCTGTCATATAGAGAGGTGAGCTCATGTCAGTCATGTCAGCGCAGTCTAATGCATATCAAACATGCAGTACACTCTTTCTCTTACCCTCTTTTGCATAGGTCTCTGACAGAGCAGAACACATAGGATCTGCACTCCTCCACAGAGGACACTCTCAAGTTGAAGACAAGTTTATTGGAATCTTTGCCCAGAACAGGCCAGAGGTAGGACTGATAAGAGGCTGCTATCTTGTGTTTGGTGTGTGCTTTGGTCAGTTTGACATAAACATGTAATTAACTATTTTGACCAGATAGGTTCACCTAAACTCTCGGGAAATGGTATACAGTGCATCTGGAAAGTATTCTTTTTCCACATTTTGTTATGTTACAGCCTTATTCCAAAATTGATTAAAATCTTCTTCAAAATTCTACGAACTACCCCATAATGGAAAACTGAAATTTGATATTTTTGCAAATGTTTTCAAAATGAAACACAAAACAAAATCACATGTACATAAGTATTCACAGTCTTTGTCAGGTTGGATGGGGAGCGTCTGTGCACAGCCATTTTAAGATCTCTCCAGAGATGTCTAGGCTGGGCTTTGGCTTGGCCACTCAAGGACATTCAGAGTTGTCCTGAACCCACTCCTTCGTTATCTTGGCTGTGTGCTTAGGGTCATTGGCCTGTTGGAAGATTAACCTTCGCCCCAGTCTGAGGTCCAGAGCGCTCTGGAGCAGGTTTAGATCAAGGATGCCTCTGTACATTGCTGCATTCATCTTTCTGTCGATCCTGACTGGTTTCCAAGTTCCTGCTGCTGAAAAACATCCCCACAGCATGATGCTGCCACCACCATGCTTCACTGTATGGATGGTATTGACCAGGTGATGAGCGGTGCCTGGTTTCCTCCAGATATGACACTTGGCATTCAGGCCAAAGAGTTCAATCTTTGTTTCATCAGACAATAGAATTCTTTGTTTCTCATGGTCTGACAGTCCTTCAGATTCTCTTTTGAAAACTCCAGGCGGGCTGTCATGTGCCTTTTACTGAGGAATGGCTTCCGTCTGGCCACTCTACTATACAGGCCTGATTGGTGGAGTGCTGCAGAAATGGATGTCCTGCTGGAAGGTTGTCCTTTCTCCACAGAGCAACGCAGGAGCTCTGTCAGTGACGATCGGGTTCTTGGTCCCTGACTAAAGCCTTTCCCCCGATCGCTTAGTTTTGTCGGGCAGCCAGATCTAGGAAGAGTCCTAGTGGTCTCAAACTTCTTCCATTTACAGATGATGGAGGCCATTGTGCTCATTGGGACCTTCAATGCTGCAGAAATCTTTCTGTAACCTTCCCCAGATTTGTGCTTCGATACAATCTTGTTTCAGAGGTCTACAGATAATTCCTTGGACTTCATGGCTTGGTTTGTGCTCTGACATGCACTGTCAACTGTGGTACCTTTATATAGACAGGTGTGTGCCTTTCTAAATCATGTCCAATCAACTGATTTTGCCACAGATGGAAAGTTGTACAACATCTCAAGGATGATAAGTGGAAACAGGATGGGCCTGAGCTCCATTCTGTGTGTCATAAAGGCTGTGAATACTTTTTGTAGGCTACATGTGATTTATTTTTTCTTTTCTTAATTTTTTAATATTTACTAACAATCTTCTAACTCTTTCTTATTTCAACTTCTTCTTCCACAACTAACTACTCCTACACACCTCACAGAAACATCAAAATTATCACCACATTCCAGACATAGTCTTACGGCTTCAAAAAATGTATATATAATAAAAAGCTAATAATTTACATAACCATTAAAAAATATATTGGCTAAGACAGTATTTTTAAAGTACGGACTGTAGATACCTTTCACCTCACAATAAATTCAAATATCCCTTTCCACTATGCATTAAGTGTGGAAAGATGGCCTCCTGGAAGATAAGAAGACTGCCTTCAGTTCTGAAAGTCTGAGGTTCAAATTCAGCAGCTTACTTAAATTTTTCCTGAACTATGTTAGTAATAGCATGACATTTATCTTACCCAGAAAGAGACCCTACATATGCATAACATTTTTCTAAATTTGCATTGCATTTTTCTAAATTAACATGTAAAACAAACGGGATTTGAATGACAAGCAAAGGCTTCAGACTTTTAAGGGCGTGACATGGAGACAAGTGTTCAGCATGATCCAGATGTGATTGCTGTTACATTTCAAGATATTTAAAGATGTGTACACAATGTGAATTCCGTGTATTTTCTTGCGCTAGACATCAGCACAATAGACCTTCTAAACTTCTATTGCCACTTGCACAGTGGCAATTTGGCCTTGGGGTTAGTGTGAATACCACAGCCAGCCACTTACTTGTTGACCACTAGGCCAAAATGTGATTTAATAAAAATAATGGAACGCATTATATTTTAACTTGTGATCTCAGTTTTAAAGTGCAACCCTTACCTAGGTGAATTAATTAGATGCACTGTTAAGAGCCGCAATTCTCTCACTAGTTTTAAGATAATGTTTTTCAAACCTGCCTGTGAGGAGGGAGAGGGGTTTGTGTGATTGTTTACCTATATGTGCTGCCATCTAATGTTCAAGCAATAGGACTGGACTGGATACTACAGTTCTGCTGTAGTATCCAGTCCCCATGAATCAGCCCCATGATTATTTTTAATGTAAATGTTGGTTTGTGGCCATAACAATCTTCTGGTGATTGGTGATATATCTCTAAACCAGGCTAGCTGTGATGGAATCTGTAATGTTACTATAATTTACATCTAAAGTTAAGCTTCAGTTTTACAAAACATACTTGATGGATAAACAACAAAGCATTTGGTACAGTGCAGCTACAAAGGGTAAGCTTCCCAACACTCTTCAATGTGGTGAGGACGACTATGAATTCGAAAGACTACATATTGATCTTAGTTGTGATTTCCTCCCTTAACAGTGGACCATTTCAGAGCTGGCTTGCTACACATACTCACTTGTGGCTGTACCGCTTTATGATACACTCGGCCAAGAAGCCATTGGCTATGTCATCGCCATAGGTAACCACACAGCTGTTTGAGGACAATTTCCTACGATTATTCAGTGATGAGTGAACCTTTTAATACATGTTGTACTTGTTCTTTCAGCTACCATCTCATCAGTGATCTGTGATGTTCCTGAGAAGGCTATGTTGATTCTGGAGTGTGTCAGAGGAAAGCAGCATTCAGTGAAGACCATTGTTCTGATGGAAGCCTTTGACGCTGACTTGGTAACCCAGGGACTGAAGTGTGGGATTGAGATCCTTAGCTTGAAAGAACTGGAGGTGAGAACAACAGGTTTTATATGATGATGTATTTATTGGTTTCTGCTATATGTCTACATAAACATAAATGCTGCACTGATTTAAATTCCACATGAGGCATGTTATATAGCAATGTTCAGCAGAATCTAGTTAGTAATCCTT
Organism: Typhlichthys eigenmanni; assembly: GCA_027564635.1. Lineage (NCBI taxonomy): Eukaryota > Metazoa > Chordata > Actinopteri > Percopsiformes > Amblyopsidae > Typhlichthys > Typhlichthys eigenmanni. The sequence goes on from JAODUK010018022.1 coordinate 3,950, forward strand.
GTAATTGCTTATCAGTTGCTTTTACCACCTGGAGACATGTTAGATTTATCAGCAGTTGTAACACACACAGTATCAACGTATGTGTAATTTTTGTGTTTCCAGGCACTCGGTAAAGCCAACCTTCAAACACCAGCGGTAAGTATGACCAGTAATCAAACCTAAAAGGAAGATTTATTTTGGAACATAACTGGATACTGGTTACTGTGGCCTGTAAATGACCCTGTACAAAAATGTGTAGGTTCCTCCAAATACTGTAGCTAATATTTATGTTGGGGTCGCATCTATCTCTTACAGCCCCCAAAACCAGAGGACCTTGCTCTCATCTGCTTTACCTCAGGAACGACAGGTAAACATTTAGTATGTCTTTATTCAGGTACACTCCTTGATTTCTGCACAGAAATGTTATTTTAGTTGAAGCCATGTTTATTTTGTCGGAATTCTGAGCACATTTGTCTCCTGCAAACAAATACCGTATCTGTCCCTATAACGTACAGAACTGGGAAAACTGGCGTTTAAATATGCATGGAACACTTTACAAAATCACCAAAAATTTTGTGGCCCTCATTTATCAATCTAACATTGAATCTAGCGCAGATCCGAGCCTGGGAACATTTACGGCCGTTTTCATTAATAAATAAAATTTAAAATGTTAGACTGACCCGTTCTTGTCTAATAAGCTATCCTACAATATAAGATAAAGGCTCTGTGCATTGTTTATAATTTCTATGACAACTATTTCCTCCTGGCTCAACGTCATAGCAAAAACAATGTTTCTCTTTTCTTTTAATCATTATCCAGCAAGCTGATAAATACAATAATTTAGTACCAAATTAGTCAGCAGCACTATCTGAAGTGGAGCTATGAGCCATCTGTGTACACCAGTTTTTGTTCTCTGCATGCTGTGGCACTCCAAGATGTATTGGATGCATATGTGTCTAATTCTGTTTGTGTTGGATGATGGAAACAGAGAGGATATAGGCCTAATTATTTTATACTGAGAGAATGAGATGTCAAGTATGTGTATAACATAAACTACAGTAGGCCTATGAAACAGATTTTAGCCAACCATGACCAAAAATAACTAGCCTATTCTATTATTAGATTTTAGCCTACTTCTTGTTAAAAAATAGCCTATGATGAAAAGACCCTCTATCAAACTACAGTGATGTCTCTGGCGAGAATGAGGACATTTTCAGAGATTTTCTTTATTGGCCCGAACAGGTACAGAGAGAGACAATAAATAAGTGGGGGAAAAGATATTGGAACAGATTGGTAAATTGCCATCTGCTGAATTCTAACCCTGGCCTCCCAAGAATTTAAGACCCATGTGGTCATGGAGCTACTGCTTCAGCCACAGCTCAAGCCCATACATTCAATATATTTAACCTGTAGTAGAATAGCCTACTGTTTAATATAAATGTAGAAGGATGGATAATGTTAAGATAAATGTGACGGAAAAAACTGTAACATTCTATTATGATCTGGAAATCAGCTATTGTAGTTTTAAATCGGGGTCTTAAAATCGTTTCCGAATGTAAATGTAAATTATTTTGGCTTCCACATTGAGGAAAGGTCTGGCTTCTGCTTCAAGCTCAGTGGAAAGGAGGAGAGAAAACTCAGGGTTTGTTAAAGAAAACCTGCTAGCGAGCAGGTTAGGTTCACAGAGTCATTTACCATGGTAAATTTCCCTAAGTTATCTTTCTGAAACAGAAAACTCAAGAGATTCCGTCGATTTTCACTAAACCACCTTGCTGAAATATGGCCCTGGTTAAATAAAATAAATTATAATAATAATCTGCCCCACCTGAACATTTATGCAAAGCTACGATCCAAGCCAACTGTATAGGTTGTGTAGCGCAGTCAAGTATGGCACCTTTGACCTTAGAAATGCTGTATGTCATTGAAGCAAACCCACTGTGCTTTTTGCAGGAAACCCAAAAGGTGCAATGATTACCCATCGAAACGTTGTGTCCAACACGGCAGCATTTATTAGAATGACAGAGGTACACAGAAACAGTACATAATCAAAAATACACATTTAACTTGATTGTTGTTGTTTTTGTACAGATTGAAGCAACTTTTTTCCATTTGCTTTTTGTTGTTTTATTTTGTTAAACACTTAAGTGTCTACAGTAGCTATGTTACCACAACATATAATTGATCATGCTATGTGGAGGGGAGAAGTGTGTGCGTGTGTTACTTATTCTCATTCCCGGTTAATTATTTCGAAGTTAGAGATAAGGGTTAAACAAAAGCTCAATTTTACAAAAACGTTATTGTGTCAATACTTGTTGGATAATATACATTCTTTATTTTGTATTAATTGCATCATCCATTGGCAGGGCACATTCAATACCAACTATAAAGATGTGCTCATCTCCTTCCTACCTTTGGCCCATATGTTTGAGAGGGTAGTAGAGGTATGCATGCTTGACCCGTGTGTGTGTATGCATGTTCTTGTGTCTTCCGCAGATACATTGCATGCTGAACCTTGATGATATTCATGTGTCCTATCTCCCCCTAGCGCACATGTTTGAGAGAGTTGTAGAGGTATGTATTAAACAGGCATTGTCCTCAAATGCCCTGTTGCGATATGACATTTTTACAAAACGTTCTACCACCAATTAAAGTTTGAACCGGTTTGCTTTTATTGACCAACCTGCTTTTCAAGGACCATTATCATAAGTTATAGTCTTAATCTTCAATGGACTGACTGACAAAAAACCCTTGTCTACTGATATCCATCCAAGATGCATAGCTAACATTTGTTGTTCAGTCTCCTTAAGGAATCATGACTAGTCATGTTATAACCTGCACTACCTTCTTAATATAATTTGTATTCAGGGTGTTATCCTCATCCATGGTGGTAGAATTGGCTACTTCCAAGGAGACATTCGTCTGTTGATGGATGATTTGAAAACACTGCAGCCAACAGTCTTCCCTGTTGTCCCAAGGCTTCTCAACCGCATGTTTGATAAGGTTTGATTTGTCTTTTTGGTTTTTATTTATGATAAACTTTTGTATAACATATCTGATATGAACAAATCTGAGGGAGTTCAGAATGTCTATTTTGTTAGGACAGCCAGTCTAGTCCTGTGTCTATATTGCATACGGTACTCAGATTACCATCTGAGGCATTGCCCTCTCCACAGATATTTAGTCAAGCTGATTCCCCACTGAAGAGGTGGCTGCTGGACTTCGCCGCCAGCAGGAAGGAAGCACAGCTTAGAAGTGGTGTTGTAAGAAAGGACAGCATGTGGGACAAGCTCATCTTCAAGAAAGTTCAGGTATGCATATATTTCATATCATCCATTAAATATGACATTATTTTGTGGCTGTTAGAGAAATGTATAGCCTGCACACTTGCTGAGATCGATTTGCAAGGTTGTAAACTTTCAAGAATTATTGACCAATATTTCATTGCATGCATGTCTGACATGACTAGATGAGTTGAGATTATTTTGGCTTCTGGAAAAATTTGAGAACTGTGAGTCGGATGACATCAATATAGTTGCAACCTACGTCGCAGTCTTTCCTAAATAACATTGGGCAGGGAGGGACACTTCCATTGTTTTCCTGTTAGCCATGAGAGAGATCATTACAGCTACAGTTTCCGACCTTGCAATTCTTTTGCTCAATTAGTGAAAGCCAGTACAAAATGTGCTGTTGTCCAATGTCTTTTTCTCTTCCTATCATCCTCTGGCTTAGTCTCGTCACATCTGTCATGATGAGCTATCTTCATCTAGCTGCAGACCAGGTGGGCATGGTCTGACTATGCTTGAAGCAGCTGTGTTTTGTGGTGACTGGTGGTACTGCACGTGGAGGAACTCTCAAAACACACATTTGGCCCCAATCACACCGAGACGCGTCGCTATAGGCGCGGCCACTTCAAAAGCTCTTTGATAAACCCCCGATCACACAGAGATGCGCCAAGAGAACGGCTGCCTGGGCCAACTGTCACATTGACGAACAGCGCGACTACGCTTATTGCGTTGAAAAGTTGAGGCTTTTACGCACGTCGAAAAAAAAAGGCGAACTGCGCCGTCATAAAATAGTGCATGCTAGTCGTGGCGTACCATAGGAAAACAATGGTTTTGCTAGCGATGCATTTCTAGTGACGCGTCTCGGTGTGATCGGGCTATTATATAGTTCTATGGATCGGCCCTTAATCAAAAATGTGTAATCGTTTTTTACTGCTACACATTCATTTTCAGGTGACACAATCTCATTTTGTCATAATATTTCCTAAGGCCGCGTTCAGATGTAACTTCTTTTTGGAAGCTGTCTGCCTCATTGTTTACATTATAACCCTATGGAGCGGACAGTGTTTTTAAAAGCGCCACAGGCGTTGTACTTAAACGCTGCCGCGGGCTCTTTTTTTCAGCAGCTCTGGGCTTCTTTTTTATTTGAAAAAAGTTAAACTTCTCAGATGAAAACACCCTACATCATCTGCTTTTTTGCCAGTTGACCAATCACAAGTGAGAGTGAGTGAGACCTGGTGTTTCCCATAACAACCGTTTCAGCTGGTTTTTTTTTCTTTCTACATGAACAATTCCCAGGCCAACAGAAGTTCCATCTGAATTTACATGGATTCTTATGTAGATAATTTTTAACGATGGCAAAATACTGTGTATGATTATTTGTCATTATGTTTCAAATATACAACATGTTGTATGCTCGTGCCTGCTGATGTTGTGCACGTCTCGTACACGAGCAACAGCTGTGGCCGGGTCGAACACAGAATTGATGATATCCGTTCTAAGGCAACGCAGATTAAGCCAAGCACGCCTACATTTATTATTTTAAAATTAGTCTACAGCCATTATATTGTATTTGATGCTGATCTATGGTCGTCGTAGGTTGTATTGACACGCATGTTCCCATAATCCCCACAAACCCGGAATAGTAGTAGTGACAGGGATTTAATCCATGAATGAGAATAAATGCGTTCCTCTATACATCGCTTAGTGTTGTGTTTAGATAACTCTATATAAAGGCTCAACCTATTGTTAAATTAAAAATTAGTTTAATTACAGTAGCAACGTATACGAGAGCTCAACAGGCTGCAAGGCAGCGGTTTGGGCGGTGCATGTGTGCGGACCGTTGTCCAGAACCACAACCATAGAACATCGTGGACATGGTATTGCGGTTTGTGACACACGCAGAACTCAATTTCCTGGTTTGTAATCCGTATGAGTGGTTGCTGGTCACACATAACATGACAAGCGGTTGTTTTGCAAAGGAAAAATGTATAGCGGCAGTTTCATTTCAAGTTATCATTAGAAATATTGTAGAAAACCAGATGGATAGACCTAGTTCTATGGTTAGACACCACAATAACCAAAGTCTCCTCCATTTCATTCTGCCTTGCTAAGAATGTCTGTCTGTGGAGGCTGTGAAGTCAGCAGTTAAAGAGTGGAACTCTAGATGAAGTCACAATGCAAAGTTGCTTCACCAGCACATGAAGCAAATGTTTAATTTGCACCTTTGCTGACATACAATGGAAGTGAATGAACTTGACATTTTGGACACTTCAGAGTTTGTTTTTTTCCAAATTTACCTTTTTATTGCATTACATTTCATTGTCTTAATCGTAGAAGATGTTAATATATAAAATGGAACACGGTTTTCTATTGAATGCAGTCCTAATCAGTCCTTCACATTAAGTAGAGCCAATTTTTGTTTGAAATGTTATTCTTTATCCTTTATGATTCCAGTTGTCTTTCCTGTTTCCATTCCCATCCCTGCAGGCTAGCCTGGGTGGCCGTGTGAGGCTCATGATCACAGGGGCGGCACCAGTATCTCCGACCGTTCTCACATTCCTAAGGGCAGCACTGGGTTGTCAGGTAAAAATGTTTTTATGCCCCTTTCTATCAGCATTCACTTGGATAACTAGTAAGTACAATCCATGTGCCTTCTTGTCCAACAGTTTTACGAAGGTTATGGCCAAACTGAATGTACAGCTGGGTGTTCCCTGTCGATGCCTGGTGACTGGACTGCAGGTATTACCTTTTGGCTTTTTTTTTTTTTTTTGGGGGACAATGGTTATTTTTAAGCTGTTTGTTGATTGCATACAATTAACCAGTAAATTAACTATTAAAGTAAAACCACTTTTATCTAGGTCATGTTGGAGCCCCACTGCCATGCAACTATATCAAGCTGGTAGATGTGGCTGATATGAATTACCTGGCAGCCAATGGACAGGGAGAGGTAATTAGTGTTGCTATTGTCCTGTTTTTTTATATGCCTACACAGGCAGTAAAAAAAAAGAAAGTGTGTTAATGTAAGAATATAGTGCCGATCTTACAGGAATAATTATTTGTTCTTTGTGTTACTCAAGTGTTGTTATACATTGATATAAGGTAAATACCATATCCCTTGGAAAACTGATCCAAGATATAAAATTGTATTGTCTGAGATATTCAGGCATGTACACATCTGATTTTAAAGTTTGCTTGTACCTTCTGATTGCTCTCCTCATGTCCTATGACGTTGTTCTCTAGGAAACAAAATTATTTGTGTCTATGATGGCAGATGGCCATTGCAGTAGTAATATGTGTGTGTAGTGAAAAAACAAACAAGCATCCACTGAACTTGTCTCTTTTTAAACAAGACATTTGTAGTGTCATGTAGATAACTGTATCCGTCTTTCCCCACTCTTTTTTGCTAGGTATGTGTTAAAGGCGCAAATGTATTCATGGGGTATCTAAAAGACCCTGAAAAAACAGCAGAAGCAATTGACAAGGATGGATGGCTTCACACAGGAGACATTGGGAAATGGTTACCTGTAAGCAGTTACTGTACAGTATGAAATGAAAATACAACATTGGTTAATTGTGATGTCAGTTTCCAACTTTAATATGTTAACAAACTCCATTTGGATTTTTGTAGAATGGCACGTTGAAGATCGTTGACAGGAAAAAGCACATTTTTAAACTAGCACAAGGAGAATACATTGCTCCAGAAAAAATTGAAAATATATATTCTCGTAGCGATCCAGTGGCACAAATATTTGTACATGGAGATAGCTTGCAGGTGAGTTAATGTATTTTATTTAGAATGTTTTAATACAGCATTAATAATGGCCCTCTATTTTGCTTCAGAATAAAAACAATTATTTTCTAGTTTGGTAGCAGACTGTAGGAATGATTATGATTTGCTCTGTGTTACAAAGGCATGCCTAGTGGGCATAGTTGTGCCTGATACTGACTTCTTACCGCTTTGGGCCAAAAAAAGAGGGATTGAGGGCTCCTACTCTGAACTCTGCAGTAACCAGGTAGATTAGTTTGATACTATTTTCAATTTTTGCATTTGGGGTGGTTTTTATTTTATTTATTTTATTTACATTATTTGTTTTAGGATGTGAAGAATGCCATCCTGGAGGACATCCTGATGTTAGGGAAAGAAGGGGGCCTCAAGTCTTTTGAACAGGTGATCTTCCTTTTGTTAAACAATGTTTTAACATGGGGTGATGTTACAAATTGATGTAGCCTATAATTAAAATGCCAAAGACAAATTCTATTTTCTGGATACTGTAGTGTGCAAGGGAGTAGGCTTGCCTTAGAATGACATTTCTGCTGCCGATACCTAACACGCCAGATATCTGTGTTAGACACATCCATCTGGGGAGCTGTCTGTTGAAACAGATTTAAAAGGGCAGGCACTTTCAAACAATACTTGGCGAGTGATTGGGCCAACCTGTGAACCTAGAGCCTGTTGTTATCCACGCTTGCAGTGGAAAAGTCGGAAGAGTAACATTTTCCATTGAGAAAACCTTTGCTCTTCTAATAAATTACGTTAACCCCTGGAGCCATTGTCGTTTTTCAAGATGTTTGTCACACCTAAACCACGGCCATAGCTAACAGAATTATGCTGATTGGCAACACAGTAGGTTTACCGGTTTTAAATGATTTCCAAGCTCTCCAGACTGATGCTCGCTGCGAAGTCAAACTGAAGCTTGCGAGATCAAGCTGGTCTTCACGAGGCTTGCCGTTACAAGCATACAGTGCATATTTACACACGATGTATGACAAGGCAAAATTACGACTTTGTTGTTGGTAAGATGACATTATAAAAATAAATGTTTTTCCCAGTATTTGACATCAGCTATCATAAATGTAACGTATCATTTCTAGCTTGAAAATATGTAATGTGTAATACGCTACATATTTGTTTTCAAGCCAGCAATGGCATGGGTCAATGTATTTTGGTTTTAATTGGAAATAATATTGCACTGTTTTATGAAAATGTCATTTTAAATTGCATTTGCTTAAACTGACATTAGTAGTTCTACATTTGGAAAGCAACTTTAATCAACTGCTCAATTTAAGTTTTCAGACCTAACCAATAAAAATTTAAATAGTTTATTCAGCCCCCACCCCAACTTTACAAGGACAAATTAAGCCAATCTCTTTCAAGTGACTGTATAATGTTATACAATATTTTTAATTTTATTTGTGTGTGTGTATAATTTGTTTTAAGCAAATGGATTTTGACTTATAGAAATTATTGGTAGGCAAAATTTGGCGGTCCCTTAATATTGGTAAGAACATTGAGGTTTCCCTACCCAAACCTATACCAATGTGTGCAGCATTAATGCTACTACTGTGGCCCAATCTCAATGCCCACCTCACATACTCAGACTTGGATGCGTTCTCGCAAAATTCTGCGGGAAGTTTAGGACCCATAGACTACTTCTGCGGAACATGAACAGTGAGTGCTCGCCCGTGTCCGCAGAAGTAGATTTTCATTGCAATTTTGCTATCGAAACATTATAAATTGTTTGGGTAAACGTTTTGTAGAATCCTTGCTAAAAATGTAACCACTAGCCAGTTGTTTTAAAACAACCAAAAATGTTACAGCAATTATGATGTACTTGATTTATATTAGAATAGACAAAATTATATACAGTATTCTCCCATGGCTTAGTGGATACGTTGCCCACTTTGTGATTTACACTTTTTTTTTTTTCCTCTCCTGAAATCGTAATATCAAATTGAATCATCGTATATTACCATTTATAGCATTTTGAGCCCTTGCGTTGGACACTTGATCACTCAACTGAATGTAATTTATTTCCTCTGTAGGTGAGGGACATTTCGTTGCACCCAGAGATGTTTTCAGTTCAGAATGGCCTCCTGACACCCACCCTCAAAGCAAAGAGGACTGAAATCTGTAGCCGCTTCAGAGAGCAGATCGATGCACTCTACTCCAAGATTAAGATGTAAACCCTTGTCAATGGAGGTGACCAAAAGTGTCATAACCAAGGACTAACTGGCCTGCGCATCTCAGATGGAATGGATTATTTGCTTTATTTAATTGTCTTTCCTTTTCATTGAGCTAGGTAGTAGCTACAAAGTACCAGCTAATGTCTCAAATATTGCTGCCTCACATTGGAAGGTAGGGTGTTCAGTCATATCAGTCTCTCCTTTTCTCTAAATGAGTTTATTTAATTGTTTTTGTTAAGATTAATGCATTTATTCCTAAAGAAATATATTTATATCCAAGTTTATTTAACATTTTGATTTTAAAGTCAATAATTGACCTTGTAAATAATGTATCTGTAGGAAAAAGGTGTACCGGTATATGGGATGTTAATGACTGGATCATATGTAGTGTTATTCATTCCCTGCATCAAAGAGCCACTATGTTACAACTATTTCATTGTACAGTCAATGTAAAACAGCCACCAATATTTATGTGCATGTTCTTGTTTTTAGACGTCCTCTTAAACTTCAGTGACCTGTGTACCGGTAGTAGTACACTGATCTAAATGTCCTCAGCATGTTCATGTTTTAGGTAGCTAGGATGTATCTTTGATTACCAGGCCATTTGTGAAAATTGGGCACCTGGTAAAATGATTACAGATCACAGATTACAGTAGCTATTAAAATTTTATATATACATACACTTGGATGTCCAGGTATCTGTGCCTAAAATGTTAAAGCCAATTCAAATTTAAAGGCGCTTGATGGTTTGATTCCCTAAGACTGAAATCTGTAGAATTATCAAACGAACCAAGCTAATGTTCACAAAACTATGGGCAAAATTCTAAGTGTTAAGTTTGGAGTGTAGTTTGAGCAGCTCTGCAAAATAAACACTTAATGTATTCTGTTTTTGACGATAGGAAATCATGTTTGTTTATTAAAAAATTAAGACATGTACTTAACTGTTTTAACTTACAAAAATAAATGGTTTCAAGTATCTCTTAAGTGCATTCATAAACATATGACTACTACAAAGAACTAGAAATAAAACAATCTAATGCAGGAAATGCAATTCCAATTTCCAATTGGCACAATGTTAATTATTGAATAATATCACTTTAGAAGTCACTGGCTGAAAAGATTTGGGAACCACTGCTGAGACTCAATCTGTCATGCATTGTAGCAGAAGCTCATCTGGGATCTCCTTAAACTCATCGTCTCTTTCATAGTCTTCTAGAGCCCCTATGAGAGCCTGGTCATCACATCTGTCTTCCCAAGGATCAGACACTTCCTTCTCTAAATGGGCGGTGCTGTGTGGCTCCTGGTCTGCTGTCTGTCTTACTTCAATATCACCATTGTCGTCCATTAAATATGCCTGGTCATCCATGTTTTCGCCCTGTCAGTGAGCACATAAGATCCGTATTTGTGCGCAAGCAGCACAGAAACACCCTAGTCTAAATATTTTAAAATACTGTATTATAAATGTGAAGCTGTGAGCAACACCAATGTCAGTTAATGCAGTGGAAAAGGAAAAATGACAAACCCTTGTGAAGCTGTAGCTCACACAAACTTCTGGTGGTAGCAGGTAACCTTGACAGGATAATTAGTCTTAATGTTAGCACAAATGCAGGATCATTGTCTAAATGTGCAAATATACATTTTACTATACTTATTCACTAGATGTATGGACAGTTGTGCATGTGTGGTAGATTAAATAGTTTCATGTGTGCATGCTTGTCTTTAGATATGTGTACTTTTTATGGGAAATGTACTATTAAGAGCCGTACAGAAAATGTCTGCAATGATCTTGTAAATTTGTACAGTAGTTCAAAATGTGGTGGCTGGGTTGTCAAATTTAGAACTTATCTTTAAAGAAACTGCCCCTAAAAGGTAACTCTGCCATTTCAGGATTATCCTTCACTGTCTAACTATTTTAAACGGTTACTACTCTACAGGTTAAATACAGGCAATTGAAATACGCCATTAGCAGATAACTTGCATCATCGTGACTACGGGGTCTGGCAAAGGGCAAGCCCATTCTATTCTGCTTCCCACTAACTTTTCTGAGCTTGGTGGGTTTACAGACATGTCTTTACGCCGCCCTCCCGTTTTATTTCATAGGTGGATGCAGTTTCAAATGTGGCGTTTAGCTTTAGGTAATGTTTAATATTTTTGGTCTTGCATGGAAGTGGAATAGCTCCTCCTAGTGGCCTTGGCATACTTGAAGATCTGAAGTTTTTGCAAGCAGGATCATGGCACTTCTGGTACCACACTTCCTCTTTAAGATCCACAACAATCCTGAGAGAGAGAGACCATAAATAAAATGTGTAGTCGACACAAAAACTGAAAACTGGTCCATCAGCACAAGAATAAAACTTACATGATGTTGTTGCTTTTATGAAACCTGCCAATATTTTCACACCAGCGGTATTTCAGGATGTCGTAGACAAGCAGCTGTTCAGAAACAAAGTAGTTCCAACGCCTAATGCCTGTTCAGAGACATCAGACCTTACACTTACACAACATTCTCATTAGTTATGTATTCAGCATTAACATTATATAAAGTGCATGAATTTCATAAACATAATGAACAATGAGGCAATATAACAACATATTCAAAGAAAATAAAAAACAATAAGTTAAAACTATTCATTGGTTTTGTGCCAAATTCACCATCAGATACCTTCATCAATATTTTGATTTGACATTTAGCATAGCACTACACAAAAAGTTTAAATTACTAATTTAGTATTCTGGATGTATTGGTATATTGTTTAGTATTTGTACCCAGTAGAGGGAATCATTTTGAGTTAATATAGAGCTCAGACATTTTTATTGCTTTAATGTGGTTCAAACCATTATATTTAGTCTTAATATTAGCTCAACTTAAAAATTCCCAAAAATTATCATCCAGTCCCTTGCATTTTAGTTTCATAAGCACATACCTCCTTGAATTCCGTCCTTTTTAACCACCGTTAATACAAAGTCGTCCACTTCTTTGTATGGGGAATACTGGTAGCCACCAAATGAACCTAAGGGTGATAGATATAGGCTACTCTAATATGTGTAGTTTTATCTTAAGAAATTACATTCTGGCAGATATTCCTGCAGTCATCAGCATGCCAACTGCATGATCCATTAAAAGCTTTGTGTGGCATTGTGTGATATAACAGAATGGCCTTTTATTGTGGCCAGTCCCAGGCATGCCTGTTTATTAAAGCTCCTGCTATCCTCAAGTTTTCCCAAGTTTATGTAGCTTTGTTCACAACCTAAATATAGCTTTAAAAAATATATAACACCCTATATACCTTAACATACATACAGAATACCTATTAGTCAACTATCTGAAGATAGGCAAATCATAAAATCTCACAAAATGACCTAAAATGGAAAAAAACATTCTGTTATCAAGAACATAATTATTTATTATGTCCAAGGTCAAGTCTCGCAGCTTTTTCCGTCCATTAGCACTACGTCACATAAGCAACTGTGCTGAACGTCTGATACATACTGTATACTCTTGTAAGCTCGACTGACTCCCCAGAAGTGAGGAAGTCTATTTTCATTGGCTGTTAGCATTGTCACTTATGAAGTCTGAATCTGTAATTCCGGTGCTAGTTCAGCACTTTACTATTCTCAGTTGTTACATTTATTTTAAGCAGTAACTGTAGCTACTGAACCCATCTAACAGTCAATACCTGAAAACAGAGTCGTATTGGTAAGTTTCTCAACAAATTCTTCTGTATAATTTTTACGTCAGACCTGTCATTGAGTTACGTAGTTGGTCGTTGTGCGTGTCAATCAAAATACCTCTACTGCTGTCAAGTAGGCTGATCTTGACGCCCTTAGCAAACGCTGTGTCCCAGACTTTATGTAGTACATGCTGGCTCTGCTAGACTAATTCTTACTTGACACGCCATGTTTTTCTTTTGTTACACTAAGTATTGTGTAACGTACACATGACCTCTGGAGAGCCGTTCATGGAAACTGTTTAAAAGGGGAGGTACTTTCAAAAAATGCTTGGCAGGTGATTGGACGAATCCAATCTTGGAGCCAGTTGTTAGGCTATATATCAACTGTTGCTGAAACCACTTGGGAGAAGATTGACATATTTTCCCTTGAGAAAAGCCTTTAGTGCCGTTCTCTTCTCTTATAATAATTTATAATAAAACTGATGCTATCGCAGCATTGTTAACCACTTTAAGTACTGCCATTGTTGTTTTCGAGTTGCTTTCGCTTTCAGCACACCTAAACCATGCCTGTAGCTATCAGTACAACGCTGATAGTCAGGACAACTGTTGTCCTGTCAAGCACGACGATGTTAAGCTCTCCAGACTGATTCCTGCGGCCAAGCCAATCTTCAGTTAGACTTCGCCACTAGGTAAATTTGACCCAAGAGAGAGAGAGAAAGAGAGAATTTGTTTTCCCCTCCCCTATGTCGTGTGAACTGCAGTAGTGCTTGCACTAGTACAGGTATGGTTATAGCCTAATGAACTATCTTAATCTTGCAAGCTCTAATTTGATTTAGCCTCAGGAAATCAGTCTGGAACCCTCCGTTTTAAAAGCGTTCCTCATAAAGGCGGTGTTCATACATTTCAGTCAATCTTCCTTAGATACAATTGGACTACCTACCTTTATATCACCCAATTAGTATGGCTAAAATCAGTCAGAACGCTAATGGAAAATGAAAGGCAAGACGTACCCTTATGTCATCATCTTGGTAAACACTTCAGCTAACCTCTGATTGGCCCAGATACTTTATGAAGGGGTGACAAACACTTGCATTGAGGGGTTCCAGACTGATAATGTGAAATTTTATTGAAGCTTGCGATGCAAGATCACGGTGGTCTCACAAGGATATGAATATGGTAGGTTAGGGGGAAAAAAACAGAGGGACATTTCTGAAACCTTTATCATCCAAAACCACAGAAACAATATAAAATGCTGATTATGAGTGTTTTATACAGCTAAAACAGCCTGGGGTAAAATGGGGTGTACAGGGCATTGAAATTGGCAAATGTGTAGTGCACACTAACTGATTTTAACTGATTTGTCAACAGAATTTGTGAGAAAATAATATTTGTGCATAGAAATCTTTGATCATTTACTTCTAACTTGTGAATAATTGGAGCAATTATATATTTCTTCAGTATAGACAGTGGAAACATATTGACCTATGTTTGAGTGTACTGAACCAATCTAAAGAGAGAGCGCTTGATTCTAAGCTTACCTGCATTACTCGTCAATGCCTGTTCGCTTCGATGTAACTTCGCTTGTTGTCCTTTTGTTTCAGTCATGTCCCAGGTAAGAATTCTCTGACCTGTGAAACTGATAATGTACGTTAATATTCTTAAATGTAATGACGCATGATAGGTCTACAGAACAAAAGAACTTTGAGATCATTGTACCTCACATTGCAGATTAAAGAAGCCAAGAAAATGCTTTCCTCTGGAGAAATGCATCTGTCTGGCTTTGAAATGAACTTATTATCTTCCGCCACAGTGAATGCTGCATTCTTTCCCGCCTTTGATGACCTGTACAGGCGGAAATTTCTGTTCTTGGAGTATACACCTATTTTGTAAATTGAGAAAAAAAAATGCATTTATTTATTTACTGAATGTCAAAAATACATGCAAACATAAGTGTAGAGCCTTTCTTACTAAGATCAACAAAGAGACATTCCCGCCCCTCCTTGTTTTTCACTAGAAGAGAGCTTAGGTCTCTGTCTTCCTGCTTCCGCTTCTTGGCCGGTGAACTCTTTGCCACCTGGTCTTGGTCTCCCAGGTTCTCCCTAAATATACAGTGTGGTGCTTTCAGCCAGTGTGCAAGAGGAATGTAATGAATAAGTAATGACTTAAAGCAAGTCGTAACTACTCTTTTCAAATGAATAAGGCCAAAGTATACATTATAAGCAACTACTGTAAACAATGTACTTTATAAAAAAAATGTATACATTAATATAAAAGTATGTGATTCCACTACTGTTAACAGAATTTACTTTATAAAAAAATCATACATTAATATAAAAGTATGTGATTCCAGTGGGTTCCGACCCCCGACAGTTAGCGAACAACATGACACTGCAAGTTATGCTGCAGTACATTGCAGGTCGGAAGTCTAAATTTCAGAGTAGGTTTTACCAACTTCCAATCTAAATGTGTCCCAATGCAATGTACAATGGATTGCACTATGTAATTACAGCCCTAGAAAACTAACCTTGTTGCAGTGTCCTCTGAGTTGACTTGATTGGACCAACTTCCTGTTCTGCATGGGTTAACATTTTGTTGTAGAATTGCATGTACGAATCTACCTAAAGGAAACATGAGAAGTGGTAGAGGTTGAGTACTATATTTAATGACACATATTATATTGCATGGCATATGCATCAAGTCATCATGAGTAAATCACTATTCTTAAACATGTATGTATTTAATTCAACCTGGTCAACCTACCCACATGTATGTTGTCTTTAAAAGCTGCATTGGGTAGGATGAAGATAAGATGACGACTGAACTTGTCTTCTGTGCTTGAGTCCAAATTCAACACATCATTCTCCGAGCATTCAATCCCATAAACCTCCATCAGCTTTTCACAAACATACTAGCAACACACAATGGACAAATACGTTTGATTTTGTAATGACTTACTAACTCGTCTATGGAAGAATATTGCTTAATACCAGCAAGTAAACAGAGCTCATAGCAAACCTGAAGAAGAAAAGACACTATTGGCTTCCCATCAAGACCTTTGTTGGAGGGGACATGGAACTCCAAGTCAAAATAGAGCTTGCAAACAGCCCCCTCTGGTATGACCTCATAGCAATGCATCAAGGACTGTTGGTAGGTCCTGAGAAAAGTTGAGAAAATGTGTCAGGATGATGGGGAGTAAATACACAATTCTATTCGATTCTCAAACATACTTGTAGTAATGCCACAGCTCACTGTAACTGGTAACCAAATATATCCTTTGACCCATGGTGGTGTTTTCTTTTTCAAGTGCAAAAACATGCACATCCTAGGAAAATATTTAATTGTCTTTATTGATCAAAGACAATGCAACTCACATACAGGATTGGTAAAATGGATTTAACAAGCATACCTCTTTGCAGCTCTGAACAAAACTAATGGCCATACTTTGACGAGGAAATAGTTTCCAAATGGAGGATGGCTGACATGGCCATAGTCGAGGTTTGTAGCACGTTGTCAGAGGACTCTGCTGGAAAGACTGGGCAAGTTTCTCAACTTTCTTCAGTCTCTCTCCCCACTTACTCATCCTCAGTCCTTTACTAGCTAACACGCTGGAGACAGATGCAGACAGAAGGTCATACTGTACACGTGTCATTGTTCATAATCCTTTAATATGTGGATGATGAGTGTTTCCTTGTAGCAATGTTTTGTTATATAAAATGTGACTGTTGCCTTTTAATCTGTAATAAAAAGACGCGTTCGACATTAGTCGGAGGTGGGAAGTCGGAACTGGGAAATGCGTCAATTACACCTACTGTACGTTCGAGCTGGTGTGAGGTCAGATGCCAGAAAAATTATGAGGAACACTGAGGCCTGGTAGCCTCGCGAGACTACCGTGATCTCGCGAACTTCAATTTAATTTCGCCGCGAGTTGTGACTCTGAACAACAATCCATCTGGCATGTCAGGCGAGTAGAGCTGAGCTGAGCTGAGCTGGGAGTGGAAAAGCGCCATTAGAGGCCTAGTGCCTCACTTGCACATCAGCATTGTGAAGTATTAACAATCCTGTGTTGTTTTTAACCAGTAGCAGTTAAAAACGCAAATAATTACATAACAATAACGCACTTCAAAGTTGTAGCTGTTGCATGTAGCTAAATCTCAAACTTAATTCAAAAGGGTTTTACACGTAAAAATGTTTACATTTTCATACATTGACGTGTGGCCTGCATGTTGCTGTGATATCAAACTCGTGTGTTATTGCTTAATTCTAACAACCCCCACATGCCTAGTAGTCATTTATTTTGAGCATACACATACACTACGCGCTCCATTTTTTATTTTATGAACTGTCAAGAATTGTCAGATGTAAAGTCAAACTAGTCACGTTTTATATTATGAAACAGACTACATAATGTATAATGCATATTAGCCTACATACATGCACGCAGACACAGTAGTCCAACCTTTTGTTTTGAGTGACTCCAGTTTAGCGCAGGGCTCACTCAGATGGCTGTTTCTTTTTTGGGTTGAGTTGCTGGTGCTTCTTTTTCTCTGTTTAATGGCTGATGCAAACAACTTTAAGGTGCACACCGCCACCTACTGTACAAGAGTGTGAGAAAGTTGAGAAAATCACAAATAAAACAAAAAAAGAGTGATTTGTATGTATCATGTAGCTCATTCATCATGTAGCTACTATATTGGAAACAAACGTCTACAACGTCACATTATGCGACATTTAAGAGAACAAAATACTTAAAAATCTTATGACTCCAACAATTGTGTTCCCATTGTGTTTCCACATCATATTTCCTTTACTTACACTTATTTCATGTGTGAGCACGTTTGTAAAGTTTATCAAGTATATTTCCATTTAAATTACCCCTTTATCAGCAGAGGCTGGCTTATGGACCTAATGTTGATGAAAGTTTGTTTTGTGCTTTTCCTATTGATGGCTTGAACATGACTGCTGTTTTTGCCAAAATACTATTTACAGTGGTGACTTATTAGACCACAATGCACACTTCCACTATGCTACTGTCAATCTTAGATGAGATGAGGTCAGCATTGCAAATAGTTTTGTAAATAACTGTCATGTTTTCCATGCTAAAGAGGAGAAGCCAATTTCCAGTTGGACAATGTTATAGCATTGACTGCATAAGCAGTAGGTGAGAGAGTGGGGGTGCTAGATGTGTGTAGTGCATGATGAAGCACCAAATATGTCAATGAATCAGATTTTAAAATATTGTATTTTCACAAAACAGATTTCACAAATTCACAAGGTAAAACATTACATTTTCTTGAAATTACTGCTTTCCTCCTCTTTTTTCAAGTGGACCGGGGACTGGTATTTCCATTTGAGGTGCTCTTTTTGCTTGTTTATCAGCATTCTCATTCCCTGTTACCCCCTCATGTCTGTGTGTGTGTGTGTGTGTGTGTGTGTGTGTGTGTGCGTGTGTGTGTGTGTGTGTGGCCCAGTGTGTCACATAAAGCATTTGTTTTGGTCTGAGATGCTGGTGCTCTAGAATGACATTGAGTTGCAGAAAGTCATATAGATTAAAGTAAATGCATGCAATTTAAGGATTATTTCAAAGTGAATGCTATATGGATTTATATTGAGCTGAGTATATTGGTTGAGTGTATATTTACATGTTCTTATTACTATAAAAAGTATTGTTTGCTATGTATTATTTGAAAGGAATGGGTTAATGTTGGCTATAAATCATTATTAAATCCATCCAATCCAGAAGTGAAAAAGTAGAAAAAAATTCCAAATCTGGGCCCCAAACCAACTGTTATTTCCTTTCATGGTCAGGAAAAGGAGTTGCTTAGTGAAGATAAATTCCTGGGCTTTCCCAGAATCCCACTAGAGGAAAAGATAAAGACAACACCCTTAAACCCATGTATTTGGACTTTTTAGAAGTGAACATAAAGGTATTTGCCTAGTTATCAAACTTTATTTCTTGTTTCAGTGTTTCATGTCTTAAGTGTTTTGCACCATGAAGGAATGTAGATAGATCAAGTTCAAACCTGACTATTACTCAACAAACTATTAGCCATGTTGTAATAATAGGACCCTCTATGAAAACAGCTGAAGGAGAGTGGAGCTATACTATTCAAGTTTATTGTCTTCACTAATTGTCCTTTAATGTATTCCTTCTCTCCTTTTTACTAGATCAGAATCCTGCAGCAGAAATATGATGTGTCTTAAACAAGGATGTGTCATTGCATTTTGTTTTGCATTTCTCTATTACACAGTAAGTTTTGTTCTGACATATGTATTATATACAACAAACAAATGTTTAAATCGTGCTTACATTTATTTGGATAGTCCTTAATCACAGCACGGTAGACAAGTTCATAAAGAAGAAATAGTTATTACAGATATTATTAGAGATGAGATAGATAATACACATTTTGTCAAATTGAGAAAATATCTCCACGACCGGTCTGTTCCATGTGCACTGAAAGCATTATCCGTGTTTCTACACAGCCCTGGCTCTGTAAATAGGAACACAAACAAAGTGGTGTAGACTCCACCACACAACCCTATATCAGGCTGGGCAATTCTTGTTCAATTTGGGGGGCAGAGCTTCTTATGGAGCACCCATGGATGTGTTATTGTTTTGCTTGAGTTCAAATATCAATCTTTCTCTAGCTTTGCAGACTCCACCTTTAAGTGACTGTTTGATAAATGCACTGCAGTTAACACCACAATAATTTGCAGGCGGCTGAAAACCGACTGGACATGCAACATGATGCTGTGGATAACCGGTACATTGGATGCTGGAACAAAAATTTAGAAAAGGTCTTGAAGTCGGGACTGTTGACAGAAGAACTGAACAGTAGTACAAACTTTCAGAAAGCCTGGAATGTAGGTTCACCGTGTCAAAAGCTGATTCCTGGGGGAGTAGAGGAACATACAATTGCAATGAATGCATTTGCAAAGGGTGGAAAAACCTTTAGGAAGTCCTTTAACAATGCATTGCAAACCATGGGTGGGAATGCTAGTGTCTATGAAAGGCATTTCCCATACAAGTCACTTCATTTCCTCCTAATGGATGCTATGAGGCTGCTGAATAATGGAACGTGTATAACTGTGTACTCTGTCTCAAATGAGAAGTCCGAGGTAACAACTGGTTCAGAGTTTAGATTTGGTAGGTTCACCCTAGTTGAGTTTGATAAGGACATAGAGGAAAATCCTGATTTAGACAAGGGAACCTTATTTGAGATCAGCTCTTGCTTTGTTCTCAACTTAAAGGAAAACGTATGCAAACCCCCAGAGGACATTGAGGGACTCTTATCTCCTGCTGAAGTATTCAAAGTTGACGACATAAAACTAATCGGAGATGACTATGATTACACTAAAGTTGTTCTGAAAAGTACAGGAAAAGATTTCAGCAGTGACAACTGTTTCCACAACTCTCAGTAAGTTTTGGCATTATTTTATCAGTTTAAAAATACATTATTTTAATAATAGCTCATCAGTATACATTAATATGTTGCAGTAGCAGCTATCTAATAATGTTATATTTTTGTTCTCTCATTGTCTTGTTTTCTAGGTCCCCCTCTACTGAAAGACATGGCAACATTCTGTTGGTGTTTATGATTCTACCTCAATTGGCATTCATCTACTAAGCATCAATGACTGAAAGAGTGAATTCACGATAAATGGACTGCATTTACAGTATATAGCGCCTTTCTAATCTTCCGGCCACTCAAAGCGCTTTACAGTGTAGCCTCACATTTACACATTCACACACATGGTAATGTCAGCCATGACGCCATTTGACCGCCGGAAACAGTTAGGGTTAGGTTAAGTGGGGTTGGAACCAGCGACTTCTCGATCACCTGTCACCTTGCTCTACCCACTGTAATGAGTACAGATGAAATACATTTAATAAAAATATAATACAATAAAGAGGTCAATATATTATGTAATGTCCACAATAGTTTGCTTATGCTATAGCCATATGTAAATATGTATTGATTTAAATGAATATGATATTTGTATTGTGTATTAGCAGTGTTATAGTCAAGATTGTTTGATGTAAAAGAAGCCAATCTGCTCACACCATATAATCACTCTTCAAAAATAGATGTGTATTTGAAATAGAATGACAAGAGCATATGATTGTTATTCCTGTATGTGATGTAAAACTGAGGTAAGGCTTTTTTAAATGTACAGAAATAACATTTATGCAAATATAAGATAGCATTATATATTCCTTTATTTGTAAGAATGTGTCTGTCTATTTGACCATGTACAAGTTAAACATAAATGTTTAACATTTACTGCATTGCACCAGAGTTAGCCCAAGGCTAATTTTCATCTGCAGTCCACTGACAGATAACAGTACCTAATATAACAATAAAGCTAACTAACCAGGAAAATACATATAACATAATAGTACATTGTGTACTCACATACAGTATACATATACAAACACAAATAATGGCACAATGTTAAACATCAAGATCAAATAAATACAACACAGGTAAATTATCTAGTACAAAATCAGTGGTTACATAGTTGAGTACTTTAAAAAATATATACATTTCAATTTACCTTTAAACCCTCTAACAGTACAACTCTTGATATCTTCAGGTAATTCATTCCATAAGCAAAGCTTTTACAGAGAAAACTGACTCTGTGACAAAAGGGTATACTACAACCTCTTAAGGAAGATATTCTAGTAGATTTAATAGAGTTAGCTGGACAAAGGTGAACATAGGCACAGAGGCAGCGGAGCCAAACCATTTAACAGAAGAAAAAAATCTAAAATTCTCAAAAATCAGAAGACGATGTTTCTTTAATATTCTACAGTAATGATACCAAAATGGATTTTTAACCCAAGATTTTTTTAAGTTGTTATCTGTGCTAGACATAAGTAACAATGAATGTGCTGAGCAGTATTTAGGAGGGAATGTTTGTAGCAAGACAGAACATGCATGTGTCTGTATGTGCACATGAGCACAAAGTAGAGACAAAAGTAGTTTGACAGAAAGCAATGTCTCATTATAATGAATTATTCCAGAGGAAAGTGGGATGGCCAAACCAAATTTAATGAAAAAAAAGCCCTCTTACCTATAAATAATCTGTTGGAATAGTTTGTCAAAAATAAGTATTTGTCAAACTTTTTAAACTATTTTGACTATTTGTGAGTCAGATAAAATGTTGTTATTTTCTGGATTGCATGTAGCGAGTCCGGCCAATATGAGCAAATGTCACTAACTGACTGATTGACCGACGTTGTTAACTCTGGGCTATAAAAACTCTGGGAAGGCAGTGTTGATTGTCAACACCATAGGTCTACATGCTCCTTTGCTTTCCAGGTAATGTGTAGCCACCTGCGAATATCCTTTTCATTGTAGACCTTTCCACACTGAAATCCTGTGAAACTATTCTCACCCTATCACTTAATTTAAGCGTAGGTAGGCTACTGTTCTACTTGGGCTACTTTTATTAAACTTGTATTAATTTTTAACAGTTAAAAAGCCAACTAGGAGTAAGGAAGCAGGCAGTGAACACTGTACAAATACAATTAAGCTTCAATGAAAGGAATTTGCATCAATTATTTTTAGCAATCATATATATATATATATATATGATGATTTAGCAATTATCATATATATCCACATACATACATACATACATACA
>JAODUK010018033.1:0-26494 GCA_027564635.1 Typhlichthys eigenmanni
GACACACAGATACAGTATACTGTACATACTATACTGTAGACACACAGATACAGTATACTGTACATACTATACTGTAGACACACAGATACAGTATACTGTACAGACTATACTGTAGGCAGACAGATACAGTATACTGTACATACTATACTGTAGGCATAATCTTAAAGGTGGAAGTCGTCAGTCATTTTGGTGAAAGCTTGTTGATGTTTGAAACAAAAACACCTCTCGCTTCAGTGCCATAGAGTGCTCCCTCAAAATGCTTTTGCCAAGGCAGGGAGAGTGTTATGTGGTGCGCTCTGCACCACTTTGTTTGTGTTCCTATTTATAGATCCAGGGCATGTGAACACCAGATCATTTTTTCAGAATGCGAACAGGCAGCTGGCAGACTGTGAGGAGATATTAACAGATTTTTACAAAAAGCGTATTATTTTACAATCGCTGACTTTACTTTTAAATAGGACTATTTTGTCTGAGAAAGCCAATTTGGGTTGTTAGAATATTAAGAATATATTTTGGTTACTAATATGGAATATATGTGTTGAAAGGAGCCAGTTGAGGTGGTACGGGCATCTGGTAAGGATGCCCCCTGGGCGCCTCCCACGGAGGTGTTCCAGGCACGTCCGGCTGGGAGGAGGCCTCGGGGAAGGCCCAGGACTAGGTGGAGAGATTATATCTCCATACTGGCCTGGGAATGTCTCAGGATTCCCCAGTCAGAACTTATAATGCTAATGTGGCTCGGGAAAGGGAAGTTTGGGGTCCCTTGCTGAAGCTGCTGCCCCCGCGACCCGACTCCGGATAAGCGGGAGAAGATGGATGGATGGAATATGGAATAGAAATGTATCATGAATGAAACCAAATGGTAATTAGATCTATCATAACAACATTATAATGCCTACATCCCAAACAGGTGGGTGTAGGTTCTGCTACAGCAAGGAAAGGATTATTTAATAGCCTGGCTCCGCCCAACTATTGTTCTCAGATCAATATATTTTTGCTGAGATTACAGTCTGGAAACCCTGAAGCCACCCTGCTGGCGGCCAAATCAGAGTGGGTGTTTCTAAATGGTGGCAGAGCTGGATGTGGCGATCAAAACAGTTGTAGCAATGCCGATTGGTTCAGTCCTGTCCAATAGTTAAAAAATTAACCAAAGGTCTACGCCCAGTAGGAGGAAATGACTGTGAACACTTCCCAATGGAGCGTGGTCAGACATATTCACAAGGTGAATATGCCCTTGTTACACCAGGCTAATTATTTCATGCTGAATAATGTAGTTATCAATTTTGCTTGATCAAAAGTAATCTAACTATAATTTTATTTTAAATCATTTTTGGGTGCTTAAGCATATTTTATATATTTTTTTACCATCATTAAATTTGCTCTCACCCCGGGAAAGAAACTAAACATTGCGTAGTAAATCTCTCAATCTTTTCAGACCTAATGATAATTGCACGGCATTGCCAGTCAGTGATTCATAATTAGATGTAATTAATGCGCAGTGTTACATAAATGTAATCTAATGGTATGTCCACTGCCTGAGGTGTTTGATATGAGCTCTCGTCTCGTCTCACGGCCGTGGTTTAGGTGTGAAGAAGACGACTCGAGTTGAAACGCATAGCGATGATACAATATAGCATCAGTTTTATTAGAATGTATAAGAAGAGCAAAGGCTTTTCTCAATGGAAAATATGTTTTCACTCTTCTCCCGCAACTTTACTACTGCAAGAGTTAATAACAACAGACAACAGTGCTGGTTGACAGGTACAAAGTCTTTTTTTGAAAGCATCTGCCCTTTTGAAACAGTTTCAGTGGATGTCTCCCCAGATGGATGTGTCTTGACAGACAGATGTCTGGTCTTGACAGGTTACCGTGTTCTGGCTTGTGTCCTATTCTAAATAATCGCCAATGTTTTGATGTTTACAGAACTTCCTGGGATATTTCACTAAGATAAGGTAATGTGTGAGCCATGTAGATCAAACAAGACACCTAAATAAATGGCAAATTACAGTATAGAATTTGTATACATAATATGGCTACGTTATCTTAACAGGCAAAACATATGGGTTAAAAAGGTAACGTGTTCAAATTGGGCAATTAATGGTCTGTAGCACACATCCTGAGCTTAATTTATTGTGTTATGTTGTGTCTATAGCAGCAGAGAACAGCTGTGTTCCAAGAGCAAGTTAGCTAGTTAGCTTACGCCAAGTTCAGCACATAAAGGTAAAGGCGCTGTTATTGTCACATACATGTGACAATATGTATGTGCCTTTAACCCATCCCTCAAAGGAGCAGTTGGCAGCCGCTGTGCAGCGCCCGGGGACCAACTCCTGATTGGAGCCAGTGTCACTGGTCACATGACACTGGCTGGAGGGTGAACCTAACATGTTTTTAGATAGTGGATGAAACCAGAGCAAACCCCCGCAGACACGGGAAGAACATGCAAACCAAACAGAAAGGCCGGGATGACCAAGGTTCAAACCCAGGACCTTCTTGTTGTGAGGCCACCACTTGGCCACCATGTTGCCCCTTAGCAGTTAGCATTGCACAGAGAGCTGAAGACAAAGCACACGTGGAGTTCTGGGATCAGGTGCCAAAGGACCACGCCATCGTCACTCTCCAACACCACCTTCAGAAGAGTGAACAGACCTGGTAGAGGTATCACCATCTGTTTGAAGGGATGAGACCACGATGAGTGTTCCCCTGATAGTGGACACATTTTGGTGCTCATTTAGAAGAGCTGTCTCTGAGCATTGGATAACGTTGCACAGGAACATAATGTTGATTTTTTTCTCCCCACCTCATTAAAACAATGCACCAGCGAAAGTGCTTACGAGTTTAAAGCAGTCACTGTAAGCACAGTTTATAATGTGTATATTTCAGCCTTGCTGTATATAATTTGTCTCACCTCATTAAAACCACACCCGGTGAAAGTACATATTTTTATCAGTTGCAAGTATACAATGCTGTTTTTTCCCCCTACTCATGAATATGCGACACAGTGTATGGAGTAATGCATTATCAGTGGTATGAAACGTGGCACCACAGCACCTCTTTAAGTGTGGTGGGTCTAATTTAATAATAACACTAGCCAAACGCTCTACAAAAGAAGATCTTTTATTCATAATATATTCATACTTGTACACAAGTAAAATAAAATGCATATCTATGATGCCATTGCAATCTCTCTATGAACAATTTGTCAGCATTCTGTTGGTAAAAGCCCATCCACAATTAACCCTCTCTGTCATGAAAATACAACAGAACTTGGGGGAGATAAAACATTTGAATTTACTGAATTACTTATAAACATAAAAAACATAACAGTACCCAACAAATGCATCACTTCTCAATAAATAATGGGTAATGGATATTCTTCATTGTGTGTGTTCGGTCTCAGATCTTTCAGTAATACTTTTTTTTTTTTTCCCCAGTAGTCTTTTCTGTGAAAGCTTTTGAGAGGGAAAATGGGGGAAGTGTAGCTTAGACACAGTACAGTTAAGTATGTACAGAACAAACAAATTTGGGCACCAGTTCATTATATACATTTAATCTTAAATGTTCTGTAAAGGCATCCATTTTGTGAAATGTACTCTAACAATCTTCCTTACTGTTGGTCCTTACCCATGGTGCGACATCACGACTCCATACATTTCAGTCACTGCCTGTGAGCGAGAGGTCTCTGTGACTTCTGTCATTGTCATGAGCGTTAACGATCTGTGGGTCCTGCGTTAACGGTGTGGTCGGGAGTCCTAGGACATGGCTAGAGAAATCCAGATTAGGGGAATGAACAGACAGTTCAGCACCTGAAGTGTAGATCCCTGGCCTTTGAGACAGTGGGCGTCCGACTTTGGCTTTTTGGTGCACTTCTTTTTCTTTTTGTTCGGAGCTGTGGACGATTCCAGATTGTCTATTAGTTCGCTATTCACATTTTCCAAAGACTTGTCCAAGGTGTTGGACAAGGTTCCCAGAGGTCCATCGCTCTGCTTGTTCCATGTGTCGTTTTTCGTCCGTTCCGGCTCCTTAAATTTTGTCTTGGATATATTCTCCTTCTCCTTCAGCGGGTTGTTGGTTATCTGACGACTCTTGCCCGACAGAATGGAGGACTTGTCGTTGTCGCCGAGGCAACACCTGGGAACGACCTCCTCGAAGGGGTTCTCCGTGGAGGAGAACTTTCCGGCACGCGTCTTCCCGGCGCCGCCCTGGGTCTGGGGCGCGTCAACGCAGCCCTCCAGGTCCTCGCTCTTGAGCCTCTTCAGGTCCTTGCCGGCCAGTGTCGCGGGCGCCTGGCACTCCAGCTCCGAGCTGGAGCCCTTGAAGCGCTTGAACCACTCCCACAGGGTGCGTGAGCGGCAGTCACAGATCCACTGGTTGCCATTGAGGCGCAGGTACTGCAGCGACACCAGCGGGTCCATGGCCTCGCCCATCAGCATCGTCAGGTTGTTGAAGAACAGGAACAGGGACTTCAGCTTGCCCAGGTCAACAAAGGCCCGCGGCTGCACGAGTGCCACCCGGTTCTGGTGCAGCAGCAACCGGTCCAGGTTGAGCAGGCCGTGGAACATGTTGTCCGTTACCACCCGGATCCGGTTGTTGTGCAGGTGGAGGTACGTGAGGTTGGCCAGGTCCAGGAAGGTGTCATCGTGCAGCGTGAGGATGTTGTTGTCCTGCAGGTACAGGTACTGCAGCGAGAACATGCCCTGGAACACGCCGACGGGCAGCTCCGAGAGGCCGCACCGGTGCAGGTGCAGTGTGTGCAGCTTGGTGAGGCCGCGGAAGGCCGTGGGGCTGACGGTGCGCAGGTTGGCGTTGTCGCCGATGTCCAGCTCCTCCAGCCGCTCCAGGCCGTAGAAGGCGCCGGCCTCTATGTGGCTGATGTTGTTGGAGTAGAGCCACAGCACCGTGAGGTTGTGGCACGCGCTGAAGCTGGTGGAGCGCAACACCGTCAGCTTGTTGCTCTGCAGAAAGATGCGCTGGCTGCGCACGGGGATCTCCGTGGGCACTGCGAACAGTCCCTGCTGCTGGCACGCCACCGTGGGGCGCGGCTCGCTGTAGCACACGCACTTGGCGGGGCAGGCCGTGGCGGGCGGCGCCACTAGGGTCAGCGCCAGCGTCAGGAGCAGCAGCAGCAGATGGCCGCCTGTGGAGACATATTGGGAGGGAGGGAGGCAGGGTTAGCGTGCTGCTATACATAGCTACGTACGCGTTACATTGGGTTAGCGTGATGCGCTGCGTAGATGTTACATCAAATTGGGTTAACATGATTTGCTGCATAGTAATCGTAATGACATAACAATTGATAGTGAAGTACTAGGAGTACTAGCAGAATCCTAGAAATCATTGCTATTGTCTGTGTAGCAACTGGGCATCGTATCAATACCTATACGGGCGTGGTTACGGTGTGACAGCAAAAATGACCAGATGGTTCATCCAATCAACTGCCAAGTATTCAGGGTCTTAAAGCCCCATGTTCCCCATCACATTACCACAGGCGTCTCAAGCGCTGTGTTCACCAGCAACCAACGCCATGTCTCTAAGAGCAACCGACGCACGCTATTTGCGCCCAAGGACCCATCTGAGCACCCCTGCTGCTAAAGCAAGCATGGAAGGCTGAGAGCCAGTCGAGGATCGCTCATAGGCAGCAGGCTAATTGCGTGGCTTTCATGTGGAATTAGCTAGCTCTAATAGGGTGGACGCAACTAATGGCATTCTAGCGGCCTGGCGGTTTGACATTTAGCCTGATGTCTGGAGATACGCTTTCACGGCAGACTGGTGCCTGTAGCCCAGAGCGCTAAAAGAAGGTACAGCGCATGTGAAAAGGCCCCATGGGAAATAACACCGCCACGGCTTTTCTTAGCGTATAGCAAGATGTTACATGTTTGCTAGTTCTCACTCAACGTGAGGCCCGTGGAAGCTTCCTTTGTGCTTTTGTCCTGACAATTAAACAAGACAGATTCCCGTTGAACACATTATTGATTCATTAAATGTATAGCCAACAATTGTAGGTCAATTCATCAAATATCTCCTCGTGGTCTGCTAGCTTACTGTTCTTTGTGCATGCTGAAAATATAAGCAGGTACTTCACAGCCCTGGCTCTATAAATAGGAACACAAACAAAGCGGTGAACATTGCTCATAATTGCAATTGCAACAATACCCCAGTCTTTGCAAAGTATTTACAATGTGTGGGGGCAGAGCTTCTAAGAGACCACCCTATGGCACTGAGGAGAGAGCTGTTTTTGTTTTGACCAAGTCAAAACATAAACAATCTTTCTCCAGAACGACTGACTCCACCTTTAAATCCCCCGGTTACGGCTACACCTGCAGCAGTTCGGGTGAGCCGCCCTGAGCTAGCTAGACCGCGCTGCCGTCAGTGCAAAGGGCCACACTGACACGCGCGTGAGCGATCGGCGCTGACACCGCACAACCGGTGCCGCACGATGTAGAGGAATAACACGCCGCTACAAACGTCCAGAACCGACATCTTCGATCTAGCCAGCACATCACGGGAGAGAGAGAAAGAAAGAGAGAGGGGTGAGGTAGAGTGATAGGGGGAGGGGGAGAGAGAGGAGAGGAGGAGAGAGAGAGAGGGGGAATGTGAGAGATAACCATCGTCTGCTCCTAGTGCTTAGTGAGGATTTCCAATCTGTGCCCCATCAGGAGATGAACACCAGGCCGTGGCAGGTGGTGAAGCCCCCTGGAAGACGTTTTACCTCCCCTTTCCCTCCCTCAACCCCCCCTCTTCTCCACTACACACACACCCTCTGCAGCCCGTCCACGGACCTTGTTAAAGGCGGCCCTGGCTACGGCCTGACAGCGGTACGGCCTGACAGCGGCTCCAGTGCCGCATTTTCCCTCCCAACCTCTCGGCACAGCCGTCAGACACTGCCAACTGTCAAGACTCTCCCCTGTTTCTGCATCGCAGCACTTCCACACACACACGGATGCACACGCACACACACACCCGCACGCACGCCACGGATGCACACGCACGCACACACACACCGGCACGTACACCACGGACGCACACGCACACACACACACACCGGCACGTACACCACGGACGCACACGCACACACACACACCGGCACACACGCCACGGATGCACACGCACACACACACGCCCACACACCCCCCGCCTAACAATAGCAATATTTTACCGCAGAGGAAGCTTTGCCTATCTCCCCTGCCGTCTCCCACACACATATCTCTCCCCCCCCCGCACCCCCAATGCTATCCACCATCTATTCATTAATAGGCTATTTCCTCCTGCACACGTTAGCATGTCAGAGCTTGGCCTTCCTTGCCGTGTTACGCCTTAGCGTCTTGATTAGCGTTTGTTTCATGACAGCTGCTCAATGGCTGTGTACCTTTTCATTCCCTTTCTATACAGACACACGCACACGCGCACACGCACACACACACACACACACACACACACTCAGCATATATATTTGGGTGCTTGGGGAGTTGCCCACTGCTGCCGTCTTTCAAAAGATAACAACACACCTATAACCACAACCACAACTGTGATTACCGTGAATGTAAAACATTTATTTCGTCATGGTTTTTCTTTCCCGGGGGGGGGGGGGGTGTTCTTGTGTTTCATGGAAAATAACCTCTGCATGAACCAGGCTACATATTTCTTCACCTGCCATCTCGGGGACTCTCGAGCTGTGCGCTTACATCACAGCTGATGTAACCAGTGTGTGTAATAGTTGGCTTCACGGTAACAATCTGTACAGGCCACTTTATGTATTCCTCTTTTGCTTTATTTGCTTCATTTCCCTTGAAATATTGAAATCTAATTCACAACAGTGAGAGCACACACACACACACGCACACACAGAAAGATTACCGCCTTGTGCCTGTTTGTCTTCAGCGCTATCTTGCAGACGCACACTGACAACACACTTTTCATATCTGTGTCTTACATCATGAAGCACAGCATCAAGGCTAGGAAGAAAGCCATTTGCTTTATCGTGCCATGCCAGCTTTGGTTTCAACACTTCATCTCGTCCTATCTCCTGTGTCACAACATGGCTCCAAGCACTGCTAACATTGCTGGTTTCCAGACCCTGGCAGTGGCCCTCTTCTAAGAGCATTATTGCGACACAATAGCAATCCTCACTCTGTTTAAGAGGAGAAGTCCCTTTTGTTTCTCGACTAAATCCCGTCTCAGTGAGTAAAACACACATGTCGTTCCCAAGACAAGCAGTCGGGAGCTTGAGGAGATACGTCAGGTTAGCGAAGCCGTGACGCCAGCGTGCGTTAATTGAATGATCTGCCCAAACAGCTCGCCTTAAAGCGCAGAGAGAATATAATTTAACAGAGAGGCCCCAGCAGACGGCACTGCGTTCGATTTTTACCCTTAATGCAGACCAGAACGACCCAGCGTTCCATGCAACTCAATGGGGAAGTCCATGGATTTCACCTTAATATTGCCCGTTATTTATCTGTAGGCGTTAATGGGTACAGTATATATATATATAGAGTACTGTATATTACATTAATTCCTACGATTAATCAAATTGTGAGGCCACAGCGGTGTTTCTGCAGCAGCAAACTGTTTTGGAGTAAATGTACTTTGTTTCAGACCATACATAGTAGATTTAGCTGTCTGGGCGCTGCCTACATCATCCTCCACAGCAGAGTGCTGTATACGATACATTATACGATACATGTAAGGATTCTGGAGAAAGATATTCAAAACAATGTCATAGGGTTCTCCCTTAGAAGCTCCGGCCTTCCCCCCAGACACACATTGCCAAGGCTGGGACAGTGTTGTGTGCTGCGGCCTGCACCAATTTGTTTGTGTTCCCGTTTACAGAGCCAGGACTGTGTGTAGAAACACCTAATTATTTTTCGCCACGCCCACAAATAACCGACAGCAAGCAGACCGATGTGGAGAAACATTCCCTGAGTTTGACAGTATACTGTATTAGCTTACAATGGCTGACTGCACTTTTAGGTGTAATGTCACCATCCCAGAATACCTTGCAGCACCCAGAACACACGGCAGGTGTACAGTACTGTCAGGACGACGGCTGATTCACCGCGGTGGCTTTATTCTTCCGTCGCTAAATGCCAAACTGACTGCATTAATGTAGATCCTTCTGCAACCGGCCGCACAAATCACTGGACGATATCGCCTCACTTTCACCCTTTCACACACACATTTACACACACATTCACACACACATTCACACACTGATGGGGGTGTCAGCCATGCAAGGTGCCACTGGGAGCAGTGCTGCGTTTTAGGTGTCTTGCTCAGGGACACTTCTCCAGGAGGCAGCTTTGATCACTTGTCACCCAGCTCTACATGTGCCACAGATGAAAAGCATAACCCCAACCCATGTGCTGCCTGATGTTTGGGCAAGTCATCTGGCCTGCCTAGGGTTTGTTATTCTAACGTGAAGGTTCGTTTGTTGTTCTCTAAGTATGTAAGTATACTAAGCCTTTGTGTATGCGAGCTACAGTAGCTGAAAGTCATTTAGCAGTAGTTAGTTAGTAATTAGTTAGTAATTAGTTACATTACTATATTACTTTCAGTACCCTGCCTTGCCCCCCCGAAAAATGACAACCTGTGTCCAGCTCAATTTATAATTTAATTATCTTTATTGGAACAATAATGAACCTTAAGAGCCAATAATCAGCCAAAGTGAAAACATTGCAGCCCCTCAAACCAGATGATTGACAGGTCGGTTTGTTACCCTAAGTTTGTTAGGACCAGAAATCTCGTTCTTGTAACGCATTAACAATTAGTTACTTGAATTAGTTATTGTCATTTTAATACAGTTTTGGTCAGTTATACTACTAGATACTGGAAAACCTCTATAATATTACAGTAACTAGTTACTGTACTAGTTACTGCCCAGCACTGGTGTTCACACTTTCTACAATATTATTTGGTTTACTATTTACATTTCTATGCCATCAGTCGTCATCTCTGCGATAATTTCTGTAGCCAACCTCGTTTTCAACTGCCGTACATTAATAACGATGATGTACTCATGGGAGAATCTCACGTGGCCATGACCCATGAATGACCCCCAGCCCCCTGCTCTACACACGCTGCCCACTGCCGCCCCTACTTGTCATGAGTGGGGGTGAGGAGGGGGAGACAATGGGGGCTTCAACTAGCCTGTTTCCAGACTCATAAGGCTATTGTCAGGCCCCGCTATTAATACAGCCGCTGGTGTGTTAATAGCCGGGCTGGGGGACATATCGATACATGAATGGAAATAAAAATGAGGACCTCAGCCCACCTGTTTGTTGTCTTGGCTTAAATGGACGTGTATGGGTGTGCAGTTAAACTACTGTGTATACAACAGACAGTACACACACACGCACAAATAGAAGTATGCATGTAGATGCACAAGCACTGGCCATTGTCTACCATGTATGTGTTAAACACGTGCACACACGCACACACACACATGTGAAGTATGTATGTAGATGCATATGCATGCACTGGCAATCATGTCTTTTTTTACACACGCACAAACACACACACACACACACACACACACACACACAGAGCTGTGCCAAGCCAGCTGCTGTGATATTAAATAAAGAGGCGTGCGTCAGATCAAACAGGATATTTAGGACACTGTGGACCAATGGGAGCGTCCCTCTGTGCCGTGGGTCAGGGCAGTATGTGTGTGTGTGTGTGTGTGTGTGTGTGTGGAGGGGGGGGGGGGGGGGTCAATTATAAGATGGGACACCAGAGGCCAGTGACATCCTGTGAGGGACGGGACACACCTGACCAGAACAGATGGCTCACGCAGAACAGAGGAGGGCAGCCAGAGTAACAACAACATGATGATGGTCCAGAGGAGACTAAACAACATCAACAAACAACAACAAACAACAACAAGACCACGAGGGGCGCCATATATGAATGGCGCTATGTACCGGCTGCATTCCTCCCACAGTGGAGGAACACCAGGTGTAGCCCATTAACTAATCAACCCAAACTCAGGAAGGAAGATCACATGACCACACCCCAGACGCTCAGGAGAGCAAGTGGGGAGGTCAGTAGGCTACTCTCTGAAACCCGGTGGTGTACGCTAGATGTGGAGACGAGGTTGTATGAGGATGGATACTCTGGCATTTGGACCCTGGACTGGATTTATCGGACTGGTTGTGGATTGCCCTTGTCTGAGACTTTCTCCTGTTCTTGTCTGTTTCCCAGTGACCCAGGACAGACGATCTCACCCAGACCGAAGGAGGAACAACGTCTATGCCTTCGTGTTACCGATCCGTTCCTCAAATAAACCTATCAAACGTACCGCTTTGCCTCGGGAGTCCTTTCTAGCCCGACGGGGTATCACAGCGTACTGTGTGCTTATCTTGTGTGTGTGCACATTATGTGCTGTAGTGTGTGTGCGTGTGTGTGTGTGTACGCATTATGTGCTGTAGTGTGTGTGCGTGTGTGTGTGCGCGCAGTGTGTGCTGTAGTGTGTGTGTGTGTGCGCTACATTGTGTGTGTGTGTGTGTGTGTGTGTGTCCTCTACGCTCTTCCTACCTGCCTGCTAAAAATGGCAGCGTGACAGAATCAGATTAATGGGAGGAGTTACGGGGTGGGAGGAGTTACGGGGTGGGAGCCACTAGCGGTGGCTACTAAACATGGGCTGACTGGCCACACACACACACCTCTCATTCTGGCACGGCTATCGCCCTGGCAACTATAAGCCCATCTGCAGTGGACCGGCTCTTGTCAAAGGTACAAATGCTGATTTGTTTGGTTAAAGCCAGCGTCACAAAAATGTTGTTTGTTTCAAATGCCCATAAACACAAACTAATAAATCAAAACCTGGTTAGTTAAGGCTGCTGTCAGTTGCAACAAGAGCTGTGTACCCCCCCTCCCCCCGCTCCCTGCCTCTGGAGCCTGCTGGTCTGTTATTGCTGAGCCCACTGACACACCTGCTGCAGATGTGTGTGTGTGCGTACATTCATGTGATTGACAGGCAAGGTAGATTCGTTGGACAAATCAGAAAAAAGAAGCCCTGAGAATCTTTGGGTCGCTGGCAAACATCTAAATCCACTTGTGCAGAGAGACGAGGCAGGGGCTATCGACCGCAACACATATTCTCACACAGCATTCCACTCACCGATAGCTGACGGACGGTCTGTGGCATTTCTAAGGCATTACACTCAATGTATCGGTCTAAAATCACACAAGACCTATTAGCTCCTTTAGCTAATTAGCTAATTGACTAGTTGGATAATTGACTAATTGACAGTCCCTCCCAGCACCTGTCTGCTGAGTGGCAAGTCTTTCTACTTTCTGCTATGTCAGCGCCCCCCCCCCACACACACACACACCTCTGCCCGGTGTATTGTTTATCTGGAGACTTGGCTGATAACCCCCCCCCCCCTCCCCACAAGCGGGCAAGGCAAGAAATGCACACAGCCAGCACTCCAGGCCAGGAATAACGCAGGCATCAGCTGAGCGTGTGTGGGAATGGATGGGGGGGTGGGGGGTGAAACACACTCTTAAGACCACGGAGGATGGTGGTGGGGGACGCAGTGTCCTACTTTAGCTGCTGTAGCTGCAGTGTGCCAGTGCTGATGGCGTAGTCGGGGAGGGGGGGTGCTGTACTGAGCTAGAGGGCTGCAGTGCGATAGGAATCCCGTGGGTCCCGCGGGACACAAATATTGCGGCCGCGGGCAGTTTAAACTTTGCGAGTGCCGTAATCCCGCGGTCACCAATTAATGGGTCCCCGCTGATCCTTTAAAAGTCTTAACATGTCTTAACATGCCAAGAAAACATGTCAAAAAGTCATATTTTTACGTAACATGGTATTACATTTACTGTCTCGACAAATTCAATTCATTTGTCTTTATCATTGCCTTGTCTACATGAACTCTGAACTTTTGAACTTCACGAGTTTCACACGTTTTTTGACAGTGGGGAAAACCGGAGCACCCGGAGGAAACCTACGCAGACACGGGAAGAACATGCAAACTCCACACAGAAACCGTCCAGACTACAGTAAAGGATAAAGGAGGCAGAATGTAGTTCATTGTTGTTCGTGTCAACAACACAGCAGCAGCTTGGTCACACAGCCCTGTGTAGGAACGGTGTTACATTTTGATAACCAGCCATGTATCTACTAAGCACATTATTTCATGAATGACGGTAAAATCTTATCATAGAACAACATCGCAGCCATCCTTGCCTGCTAAACAGCCATGTACCCATAAGTACGTATTCATTAATGAATGAAGGGTTACATAACACGAAACCACATCTGTTCTTGTCGCTACAGGGCTATGATAGATAGGTGGCTAGCTACTAGCTGCTAGCAACAACACAAAGTGATAAGCTATTCGGTTAAACAAGAAACGGTCAAATTAAACAAAGACATATTCTCTCTTTGTTATTATCACGGACGTAACGTTTAATGTTTTGTATATGACACATGATCACTGACCCAGATAAAAACATTATTACTCGCGGTACCAAAAATGGCAATCCGTTTCCAGCAGGGGATACAATTTCGGCATGACAAGCGAGTGGGTCTTTATCAATGAGCAATGTTTAGGTTAAGTAAATTAACACAACATTATTTAAGCAGCCTATTTCTCATTCGTTTACGGTTTCTGAACAATAGCCTATATTAATCTAATGTAGTCATTGATGTGCATCACTCTTGATAATATGCCTGTCCTGCAGACTCAACTTGTTTATGCTATGGTAGCCTGCATTTACTGTATCAAAAAATTGATTTACAGATGCGGTCATCTGCAAAAATTGAACATTCAACTTTTATTTACGGTTTGTATACCATACTGGCGATCAACATCAGTTCCTTGCATTGCATATTTCGCTGATACTACATAACTGGCCATATCCTCACACCAAACAAACTGTGTGCAGTAATCTACACAACATATGCACGTTTCTCTCATTTGCCTGTTTCCCCGCCCCTCTCCAGTTTTTTTATCCAATAAAGAGCAGGAAGCTAACAGTCCACTTTGAAAGGCTTGCTACTTCTCTGTGTCACGTTGCTTATTCCAAAAAACAACTAGAAATACTTGGTTTTCATGGAATGGGTCCTATAAAAAGGTATTTCATTGGCAAATTATTCTCTGGATAGTGGTATGGTTTGAACGCCCTCAAGATAGGAAGGATGTGGAGGCTTAATGATTCACGCCTGTATTCATCATAGCAGAGCCAGCACCTGTAAGTGTTGGATGATGGCATTTGATGATGCTAGCACCTTCTTGTGTAAAAATGGCAGTTGGTGAGCGCTAGAACGCTGGCAGCCTACCCAGCCCGCCCCCACACATGCCAGAGAGAGGATACACGTTCTGTTACAGCGGTAGCACGTCATATTTAGCCACGAGGGGTTGAGAACAGCAAAAAGGGGGCAAATACAAAGTGTAGCAATACCTCACAGGAACATGCATATAGGGAAGTGTGTCCATTTGCACGCACACATGTGGTACAGTAGACTAATGGACCAAAGACCAGCCTGGATAGAAAATAGCTTGTGTAGGTACTTTCTGAAGCCAGTATTTGGGCTTTATGGGGCGGAAGTTTTCAGAATGTACAGAGCCTTTTATTTCTGTAATAATCTGAATGATGGCCCAATCATAATTAACATTCAATTAAATAGTAGCTAACTGAAAACTTAACTGAAAACTGTTGAATGAAAATGCTCTTTCTCTGTACTCTGGAATATGCTAGTCATCCTTAGCGCGTCTGCAACTCGTCCAGAATGCAGCTGCTATAGGCTGTTGACTGGTACCAAGAAGAGGGACCATATTTCGCCGATATTGTCCCTTCTTCATTGGTGACCAGTCAAATATAGAATTTATTTTAAAGTGCTGCTGTTGGTTTCTAAGGCACTACATGGTTTGGCTCCAATATACATTTCAAATCTCCTTACAGTATATCAGACTTTGAGGCCTCTTAGATCATCAGATTAATTTATTTTAGCTATTCCGCAGTCTCGGTTGAAAACAAAGGGTGATCGTGCCTTCTCGGTTGTTGCTCCGAGACTAGAATTTTCCCATTTCTGTCAGATCATCCCTTACCATCAAAACGTTTAAAGATCATGTAAAGCAAATACAGAGATTAAATATGTAAGAAATCCTTAAACTGTATTTCATAATTTCTCTGTCCAGGATTTTTTGGAAGGGCCACAAACAAGGGGCTAGATATGTAGATGGTTTGCCAATTTGCTTACCCCTCCCCGTAACACCACAAGGATATAAAAGCATAGAGTGTTCGAATCAGCTCAGTATTCATCCTGGCCTTTGCAAGTTATTAGCCTACTAAATTTACTGCCCTTCAATAGGCTACAATTCCATAGCTAAATCACTTACTGTCCTTTAACAGCCTACAGTCTGATGGCTATGCCTCCATTGCAGAAATAAGCACAGTGTGGTTCAGAGTCAATGTGCATTATTTGAAAGCTACTGGGTTAGTAGCCTAGCCTATACCTGCTAACACCCGGCTGCCAAATCCAGTCGGCATTCTCGTGTTCAAATCAGCATCCAAATAATTCAACTGTCTTTATGTAGTCCAATCCTCTTTCCAAAAGAAAATATAAACCACATACAGTATACAAATTAAAAAATCCAATCCAACAAGCTGTAGGCTAGTTAGCTGTAGGCTACTTAACTTGACAAGAAACGCAAATCACGGCATCTGCAGGTGTCATTACAAAAAGTGATCTGCTAAAAAGTGGTTTGTTAAAAACTGATTTCTGCCCACGAGAGTACACACAGCCCTATATTATAACCAATTTAATAATTTTTACCAGTATACATATATTTAAAGTGAAAACACAACTCATAAAATGTACTACATTTTCCAATCAATGTTCGGCTGAGGATACCATTATGACACAACACCGCAGAATGGAGTTTACCGTAGATCACGCAATAAGTGTGTTTACAGATTACAGATAATGATTATATTTCCAGTTTTTGAAACATAGTTTTATATACTTGCCAACTTTTTTATTAATTCAAATTTGGCTGGGTGGTTAATATTACCTTTTTTGTGGTGTGACAAACT
Organism: Typhlichthys eigenmanni; assembly: GCA_027564635.1. Lineage (NCBI taxonomy): Eukaryota > Metazoa > Chordata > Actinopteri > Percopsiformes > Amblyopsidae > Typhlichthys > Typhlichthys eigenmanni. Next base: position 16,033 of record JAODUK010018033.1, read on the forward strand.
CAAAACACAAATGTATGTCTGCTTTACACAATCAAACAATAAGTCTCGACTTAAAACATATTTCTATTCTGTGGCGTCCAAGTAGCGTTAAGGACACCTGTTGGTTTTGTGTTTTTATTTATTGCATGTTGCATTTTATTGTTGTTCTTGCGTAACTCTGAACAGCACTTTGTTCGCCGTTGGTTGTTTTTAAATGTGCTTTATAAATAAATTGACTTCCTTCTATTGCTATTAATTAACCTCTTAAACAAGGCAGTGCTGACAGTGGTCTGAAGGTTCTATATATGAAGGTGCCACCAATGAGAAACATGATGGGGACAACGTTGCTATATTGTTCATCTTGGAAGTATGTTGGAATACAATGGCTGCTTTAACAAGCTAAAGGAATAAACTGTGGTTAAGGTCCAAAGTGCTCCAATTAAACCCACAATTATCCAACATTTAGGCCTACCTGTGGTTTGCTGACATCATTTAGATCAATAAGTTAGGACATTATAAAATGTAGGGTTTTAACAGTTAATCTTTTGCAATTCGCTAAGTAGATCATGTGATTGACTAGTACATACTATACTAAACTATAAGCCTTAATGTCATCTTAATGAAAATATTTACAAATTTGCCGTCATCACACATTTTAGAAGACGCTAATACAAATAAAAAACATCTCTAGGAAAGTCAAAGCTGCTGTAGGTAGGAATGTAGAGTTTCAACAAGAACTAAATAAAAAAATATTAAACCGCAGTCATTTCTAGCTATACCTACTCCTTTAAATCTTAATATGCTGTATCGCATTGGCTTCTACACTCAGGCAATGTGATTTTCATTTAGCTTTAGATTTGATCATTTCTGACTAGTGCAGAACAGATAATATGCATATGGCACAGTGCATATGGAAATACCCTGCCCGAGTGAATTTCATTTAACGTAGGCTAAATGGTTTAAAAATCTGAAATAAATAAAGATTTGACACATTTAAGCAGCAACAGAAGATGATTTCACGTCATCTCCTAACCACCACTAAGGCCGTTTGTTTCTCAAAGACAGGTCTATTGTGCTGTTCTCACGGCTAGACGACACCAGTGCTAACATTCTCTCTGACAGGTTTATCACCAGAAAGATTCCTGTTTGGCAGTGGTCCACTTAGAATGGCACTTGTTCTGCTTGTCGACACAAAGCCTGCTCCGGATGGAGTGCTGCTTTTCTCCGAGTTACAATCGTGGGGGAAAGAAATACATCAAACAAACACTTAAGCGTTGACTGGTCTGGACTAAAACCACGGCCAATTCTTCCCGGTAATCCATTCAGATGGCTTTATACAATGGCTGCTTTGAAAGGCTGCTGAAGGACAGACCACAGAGGCCTTCTAAGTGAGGAGGATCCCGTGGTTTTGGTCTCAGCTTAACATGGCCACACCCTTGCTTGGACCCATTACTATTACAAGCAGGTTATTTAGCAGATGTCATGTTCTGCTGTCCGCCTCCTTGTGTTCCCTTCCTTGTGTTTCCCCTGTGTTCCAGTCTGTGTTTCCCCTGTGTTCCAGTCCGTGTTTCTCCTGTGTTCCAGTCCGTGTTTCCCCCGTGTTGCAGTCCGTGTTTCTCCTGTGTGCCAGTCCGTGTTTCCCCTGTGTTCCAGTCCGTGTTTCCCCCCTGTGTTCCAGTCCGTGTTTCCCCTGTGTGACAGTCCGTGTTTCCCCTGTGTTCCAGTCCATGTTTCCCTTGTGTTCCAGTCCGTGTTTCCCCTGTGTTCCAGTCCGTGTTTCCCCCCTGTGTTCCAGTCCGTGTTTCTCATGTGTTCCAGTCCGTGTTTCCCCTGTGTTCCAGTCCATGTTTCCCTTGTGTTCCAGTCCGTGTTTCCCCTGTGTTCCAGTCCATGTTTCCCTTGTGTTCCAGTCTGTGTTTCCCTTATGTTCCATTCCGTGTTTACCCTGTGTTCCAGTCCGTGTTTCTCATGTGTTCCAGTCCGTGTTTCCCCTGTCTTCCAGTCCTTGTTTTCCCTGTGTGCCAGTCCATGTTTCCCCTGTGTTCCTGGTCTTGCCCATGTTGATTGTTATTGATTTCACCTGCCACTAGTTGTCCAATAGTCTGTCTTGTCATCCTGTATGTAAGACCTAGTGTGTTCTCTAGTCATTGTCGGTTTATTGTTTGATGTCAGTCCTGTTTTGCGTGTCCTGCCTATGTTCTACCATTAAAACCCTAAGCGTGAGCGTTGTGCGTTTGGGTCCACCCCGCCTGCGTCTCCCTGACAGCAGAAGCTTTTTCCCGAAATGACTCAGAGTGAGTACAAATACAATATTACAAGAGCAGGTACTGTACACCTTGCTGGCGAATGCTCAGAGGGAGACCAACTCCAGGCCCCAGCCCTCTAGCCTGTCCTGACTGTTAATTGGGCAGTGTATCAGTTCCAGCACCACTCTAGCTGATTTTAAACATTCTGATTGGGTGAGATAAAGGTAGGTTGTATGTGTACTGTATGGAGGTTCGATTGAAATGTATTCGCACTGCCGTTAATAACAAGCACTTTTGAATTGAGGGGTTACAGACGTGGTGGCGATGTCAAACTGTGCCTTGCGAGATCAAGATGGCGTCATGAGGCTCAAGCCCGTTAGCACGTGAAGCTGAAGCAGAGCCAACGCGGAGCGGATCCAAATGTTAATTAATTAAGCTTTTACTTTCGCTGGGCGTCTATTTTTTTCCACGTCGCCTTCGCATTTCTGAAGCGCTCGGAAACACGTTGTAGAAGCAGGTACAACACTACAAATAACAAAATTCAATAAAAGTGTTTGCTTGTTTCTTAGCCTCACCCCCATGCCCATAATTTCCGCGATCGCACGCTTGATAAACATTCTATGTATATAACTTTGCCTGTCTGAATTGTTGTCATGTTTGTTACAATATCTTTACTGTCCTACAACATGCATGCTGTAATGGTAATGCTGCATGACCAATGCATTACCGACTTACGTAAGTGCTAACGGGCGGGGCAGTCAGTATAGCAGAGAAACTGTCCCGACAACGCTTGGCTTCATCTCCGCATGCAGTGTGCGACGGGCTTTAGTCTGCGGTACGACTCAATATAAATTGTTATTCACAATGCTTTCATTGTACATAGGATCACACACACACACACACACACTGTACCGCACACAGATTCACAATAATACTGTACACACACAGGCGCACACACACCCAGATGCACACAATTTGTACCACACAAAGACTCACAGATTCTCTCTCACACACACACACACACGTACGCATGGTTTAGAGGAGTCAGGCGTTCACCAGCATGCTGCTACACGCACGCACGCGCGCACACACACACACACACACACAGAGAGCAGACCTAAATGAACAAGGCACACATTCGCTGCTGTCATTTCACCACAACAATGGAACACAGCCTCTGCTCCCGTGGCAACCGGCGGTTGAGTGGCAGGTCTCTTCCTCTACTCTGAATGTGGCAGGTGGACAGAGTGGCACCGCTCAGCCCAGGGTGTCATGGCCGCCGTTGTATGCCAAAGGGGCCAGGCTGTGATGTCAGCATGGCGACAGGGGTCTCCGGACCGCCGCGACACCAGAAGACCCCCATTTGAAATGTACCAGCAACATTGCAGACTCGGCATTGATTTCTCACAGCCTTGGTTGGGTTCATAGTTTTAAAGGTTCACTCTTTGATTGTGATCTACACACTCTGAAAAATAAGTTCAGATATGTACGTAAAAGCTGTCTGTTCCACATTATGCCAACCTTGGCAATTAGTTTCCAATGTTCGGGGAGGTGGAGCTGTGTTCAGGTATTTTTCCACTCATTGGTCATGAGCAAAATAGCCTACTTGTTCCTGATTGGATGACATCCTGTTTAGTGCACGCCATAGATTCTGGAGCACTCTGCTCAAAAATATTTGGCTAGATTAAAGATGGACTCAGCGATGATGGAGATGTCGACAGCTAGCAGGCAGCTAGCGGAAAGCTAGCAGGTAGCTAGCGGACAGCTAGCGGGAAGCTAGCGGAAAGCTAGTGGACAAGCTAGCAGAAAGCTAGCGGACAAGCTAGCAGGTATCTACCGGGAAGCTAGCAAATAGCTAGCAGGAAGCTAGCAGAAAGTTATAATGTTCTGTAGCACTTGCCACGTTGGCTCACTTAGACAGCATCTACTGGTGACAGACAGACATATTATTGCCTTATTCTACAATACACTAGTCGCTACTGTACAGTAAATATGGCAAAACTTATTTAATAATAAAAAAATGTATGAAATGGAGATAAGAGGCAATTTAATGACTAATGACTACGGTCTCATAAGGTGACACAATTTGGGTTTTTGCCTGTTTGTGTGTGTGTGTACATGTGCACTTGCTTGAGTGCGTGTGTTTGTGTTTGAAACTGACTTATAAAGCCAAAAGCACTTACACGGTCTGGTGCATCATGTTAGAATGGCAGCAGCGACTGTTTTGTCTATCAACACATATACATTATGTACTATCTACTCAATTACTGCGTCAGCCCTCTCATGTGGATCTTGAATTGCATTGTCTGCTAACAACTTCCACAAACAACTACCAGAAATATGAAATCGTACCTTCCTTTATGGCGTAACGCCACCAGAACACGAGCACGACATGCCCACAAGACACCCGAGATCACAATAGATTGTAACACCACCCCTAGAACTCTCCCACCCCCCGAGAATGACACACTTTATTTTCCTATTTAAAGTGGATTAACCGGATCACCGAGGCGGTGTTAACTAATTCTGACCGTCTCTATAGCAGATCTATCTATTTTGGATGCGTAGGCGGCCCTGGAGGCAGGCTGACCTGAAAAAGACAAACAGCTCCCTTTTCTTTCATCTGTAGAGCTAGCATAGCGGGGCCGCTAACCGCAGCCCTGTATTCTCTGTTCTGTCCTGGAACAGATGTGGTGTTTATAGCAGCGCTTCTCACCCAACGCATCGAAGCCTTCGCACTCGTTTCTTCCCTAAATAGGGGTGTCAAAAAGGTCACGTGTTCACCGCATCGCACGGTGCATGTGTTGGCAGCCTACGCTCCCATACCGTTCGAATCATGCGTGTGGGAGGGTTTTTGACATTAGCCAGCTAGAAGATCCCTTTGTTTTGCCTGCCTCCGCATGTATGTGATTCATTCTCTATCCTAGACCGGGCACCTGCCACAGACCTTTGAGATAAATGCAGCTTAACATTGAATGGACAGACTGCTGGCGGACAAAACTAACAAAAACATCTGGGTTCTTCAAAAGCAGGTGGGCGAATAGGCCCGATGTGACTTTGGAGTTTGGACATATTATGACAGTTATACAAAACCCTGCAAGTGCTAAATTAGAAATAAATATATAAATATGCAAATATAGAATATAGGAACGTTGCAACCAGCAACACTTTAAAGTCTTTCTGACACTTTCACACTATTGCTGTGAGGGTGAAATCAGTAACGTTTGAACATGTAAACCCTGGCTGTGGCTCGTGACATATGCAGCTACAGTATGACGTTAACCAAGCTTTGTTTAGTATAAAAGGTCTCTGCTCTTTAACATCTAGTTGATGAAAACAGACATCAGAGCGAACATGACTATTTCAGTGATGTCGTCAATAGTGCCTGTTAGATCAAGCAATACAGCTCATGTTGTCTTAGTTGAGTATATTTCTGAAAGCTTGATCAAGGAGAGACACACACAGCATGCTATGTACACTGTTTCTGAAGAAAGAGACATCACAGGTCACTTCATAAATCTCTATGCTGTTGGAGAAGAGAGGTGTCTAAACAAATGGCAGTTTACAGTGGTAATAAAGAGGAGGCAGATCATTCAAGGTAAAAGGGGATACAGTTCTGGCACAGCAGGAGGTAGTCAGGCATGATGGATCAAAGGACAGGGCCACAGGTGGTCCCCCATTGTGTTGCTCAGGCAATCGGCAGCACAGATCGATGCACCATTTTACGGCTTTCTGATGTAATCTGGATATTATCTAACCGCACCGGCAAAGGTACTGTACGTCGAGGGCGGAGCTATGCAGGGAGATTGCCGATGTCAGCAAACTAGTGTCAGCGGTTCTGCCCCAACAGGCGCTGACAGAAGGGCGGGCTCAGGGAGATGTCAATTAGACGACGTCCCTTTAAAGGTATAGTCAGTTAGTGATTCTGGGTAAAGCTTTACGACATTTGAACTCAAATAAAAAAAACAGTCACCTCTCCCTTAAATGCCATAGGGTGTTCCCTCAGAAGCTCCGCCCCGCACATTTGAAACGTATTGCGAAGGCTAGGATATTGTTGTGAGAGGTGTTTGCCACTTTGTTTGAGTTCATATTAACAGAGCCAGGCTGTGTAGAAGTATTGGATTTCTTTTCACACAGAATGGTAAGCTAGCAAACTGCAAGAGATATTTGTTGAATTTTGCAAAGAGTGAATTATCTTACAAAGGCTTATTATACTTTTAAACTTCACTTTTACAGTACATTCATAAATTGGTAAACTGAGCCAATTTCAACCCGAAAAAAAGTGGTCTTTTGTCAATATTAACACAAGCATTGATGTGTCTCATCACAGTTCAGAAGTGTTATTTCGTTTACAGCTTGGAAATAAAAAATAACATTGTCTTTATTCATTAATTTTGTGTGCAGTTACTTCTTAACAGGCAAGAAACGATAGGCACAGACTGACATTTTGAAGAAACATGTTGCATCACCTACTTGTATGATTACAATGAGGTTGTCTGTCAGACACGTTGATCCATATCGACATAAGCCCGTAATATACTACTAATTACACCTATGCAAGATGGTTACCAGGCATATTGGGCGCATATCCTGCATTCCTTTGAGCGTAGTTTGTGCGCGTCCTCAGAAATGCATGCTACACGTAATGCAATACAGCATATGAACATGGGGGCAGTATCGGGATCGGACGGGCAGTTTCTAAACAAAGGACAACAATGGCGGAAAGTTTAAAATTCGTAGAGCTGGTTTGTAATTACCTAATATCTATGTGATGTCTCCATGCCACTCCACATGTTGACATGTTGGTTATTGGTGTGGAAACTAGAAGGTAGTCAAAGAAAATATTCTGGCTTTAGCCAGCCCTGATCTGCCCCCTACTGGATATATTTTTAATCCTCCAAGCACACACAAGGTATAGTATATGAACAATTCCTTTCGTGACGCAGCCGCTAGTCTATGTGTACGTGCTGCACAAAAGCAAATATATTGGGGCCTTTACAGTACAGTGAGTACAAATACGAGAAGCAGATATGGGTTAGGCATCTTGCTCAATGACTCTTACAGGTACTGTATAGGCCAACGCTGGGCCTGGAACCCCAGCCGTACCAGCTTGAGTGGAGCTCGAACCCCAGCCGTACCAGCTTGACTGGGCCTCGAACCCCAGCCGTACCAGCTTGACTGGAGCTCGAACCCCAGCCGTACCAGCTTGGTAGCCAGAGCACACAGACCACCAGACAGCATTGCTCCCAACTGTCAGTATTATACAGTGTGTTACACATTGCACTCATAAACCTGTATGTAAGATACTGTAGACAAATGGCAGGCTCACCCTAACCTGAAGTGCTAGATGGTTTGTTACACACAACCGTCTGGGAAGCCGTCCATTTAAAACTATTGCTAACGAGCTACTGTTTAGAAAGGGGCGGGCACTTTTCTAAAATACTTGGCAGGTGATTGGATGAACTGACCCAATGTCTGTTAACATCACACCCAAACTACACCCGTACCAGCTGCCAGTATGATGCTGAAGCAGGACTAGGGTCTCACTACATTATCCATCCATCTTCATCCACTTATCCAGAGTCGGGTCGTGGGGGCAGCAGCTCCAGCAGGGGACCCCAAACCTCCCTTTCCCGAGCCACATTGGTCTCACTACATATCACTATAGGTAAATGGACTGCATTTATACAGTGCTTTTCCAACCTTATGGCCACTCAAAGCTCTGTGTAGTGTAGCCTCACATTCGCGCATCCACACACATGGTGGTGTCAGCCATGCTAGGTGCCATCTGACCACTGGGGGCAGTATAGGGTTAGGTGTCTTGCTCAGGGACACCTCGTCACTTCAGGTTCACTTTCTGCGCCCTCCACAGCCATCTGCTCTTGTGTCTCACGCTGTCTGTTGCTAATGTCATAAGCATGATCTCCCCACCCGACAGAATTCATCCAGGGTCTGGGCCCCGCTCCCCACAGCAGCTGGAACCTCCAAAGTCACCAGGAGGAGGGTAGCCGAAGGAGAAGCAATGAGAGAAGAAGGGCTAGTAGCTAATGTCTGAGTACTGTGTGCACACTTTATTTGTGGGGGTGGGGAGGGGGTGGTTGTCATGACACTCCTTCCACCCTCTAACCTTCCCATTTGACCTTGTTCCAGAAAAAGGGTCCATTTGAACATGTCGGTCCCTGGGTCCGGTGGTCTTTAATGACTTGGGCGAGGCTCTCTCTCTCTCTCTCTCTCGCTCTCTCTCTCTGGAGTGAGGGTGGAAGAGGGAAAGCTTGTGCATTATTTACCAGGACGCACCGCGGCACTACGCTCAGACAAAGAGGAGACTGCAGGAAAATGGATTTTTGTTGTGTGTGTTATTTGTTTCTAAAAAAATGTTTTCTGCAGAGGAGCCAGAGATAAGAACGAGAGGAGGAGAGAGGGAGGGAAGATAGGAAGGTAGGAGGGAGGGAAAGAAGGATGGAGTGCGGAGGCAGAGGGTCTGTGCAGCCCTCTGCCTCCTATCTGCGTCCCTGATAAGGTGCAGGCCTGACATCGGAGGCCGTCGCGCGTCACTCGGCCCGCTCCCCGGGAGAAGGTCGCGCCCCTGCTGCATGCTGGGAAGACGTCCTCCACGCCCTTTATCTGGCAGGTGAAGGAAGATCGCTGAGCCTCAACCCGCCCCCCCCCTTGCCCCTCCCCCTCCGGCAGCCCCGGGGGAGGAGGCCATCAGATAAGAGCACTGCTGAGAGATGCCAGGGCGGCGGTATCTGAGACCCAACATGGCGTCTACTCGCTGAACGGGGCCGAGACTGGAGATGGGAAGGGAGGATAAGCCCGTCAGCGTCTGGCAACCGCCCCAGACGTCACACTGTCGCCGTGGGAACACGCCGTTCCTTGTTTACTGTAGCGTGTTCTGAGACCCTGTCCCCGCAGGTGTCAGGGTCTGAGTGTGTGTGTGTGTGCGTGGGTTAACATGCATGTTGGTACTGGCCCAGAGTGCGTGTGTTTTTGTGTATGTGTGCGTGTGCGTGTCTGCGTGTTGGTACCAGGCCAGCCCAGACTGACTTGGGAACTGTGAGCATGTGTGCATATGTGTGTGCGTGTGTGTGTGTGAGACTCGGTCACTATGTGTGTGATTTGGGCACTGTGGGTGTGTGAGTATACATGTGTGTGTGCGTGTGACTTGGGCACTGTGCGTGTGACTTTGGCACTGTGTTTGTTTGTGTGTGTGTGTGTGTGTGTGTGTGCGTGACTTGGGCACTGTGTGTGTGTGAGTATAAATATGTGTGTGCGTGACTTGGGCACTGTGTGTGTGTGAGTATAAATATGTGTGCGTGTGACTTGGGCACTGTGTGTGTGTGAGTATAAATATGTGTGTGCGTGACTTGGGCACTGTGTGTGTGTGCGTGTGACTTGGGCACTGTGTGTGTGTGTGACTTGGGCACTGTGGGTGTGTGCGTGACTTGGGCACTGTAAGTGATGCAGCAGAGTAACGCTCGTGTCGCTGCGCCGCGGGACGACCCAGTTGAACAAGGCTTCCTGCTCTGCTGCCTGGGTAATGACTCATTGGGGCCCTGGAGGAAAACAATCTGCTATTTTTAAACTGCATCCTTCAGCTGTTCCCGTCCCCCCCAGAGCCCCGGCTTGTAAGATCTTAGTGGCTTCTGATATGAATGCCAAATGCACTGGTAGTGCTAATGGGCTGCATAATACACTGCTGCAGTGCTTCTGAATGCTCCATCAATGTCTTGCTAGCTCGGGCTTGATGGCCGGCCCCAGAACAGCGCTTGCATTGCATGTAAGGAAACAATAGGTGTTTGTTTATTGAGTTGTTTGGCTAAAGCAGTTGTATAATGGTGCCAAATGTTCTCAATGGAAAATGTCACGTTGAATTATTGTGAATAAAATAATAAGCCTAGCGCTGACACAAATTGATATAACCCCCGCAGCATTTACGGTGCTTGATATTTTTTGGTTGTTCAATTTGGCTGTTAGAATACCATCATTATTTGCCAGGTAATATTCAACCCATTATTTTTCAAACTCACAAATAAAGCCCAATTCAGGTCTTCATAGGAGATGCAATAATGGCATTGTGTGGACAGTGGAAGCCGCACGAGAAGATGAACTAAGTGATAAGTTAACCAGTTGCGAACTGGACATCCCTAGGCCTTTTTCCCTTGCAAAAACATTCCCTTTCATTTGTAAGGTTTTATGCAGTTCTGAACAAGTTACAAAGCTTATTTTGGTATTAA
>JAODUK010018044.1:0-26491 GCA_027564635.1 Typhlichthys eigenmanni
CGTGGAATTGTTTGACAATTGAAATGCTATTTGGGATTGCATTTTCATTTGAATTTAGTCCTCTATGGACTTCCATACAAAACAGTCTTGAACTACTTTCATTAAATATGTTTGCTGCGTTTAATGGGCGTGTAGGAAATGTAGCCGCATATTTACAGTTGTGTGTTTACTTAGTCATAATCACTATTTAGTACTGGGGCCTCTGGTGACATCACTGGTAATAAAATACCATTACAAAATGTCTCCATTATTCAATTTTAAATGTATGCCGTCTCATTCTGATATGAAATGCATGAACTTTTGAAATCGAATAGTGGACAACCATTACGGACATACAGTATTTTCTTCAGTTGGAATAGGTCACTATGCACAAACAGCAGTGGTTCTAGAGCCATGCTGGTTCTACCATCATCTTGTGCATCTGTAGGCCTACTGCTGTTTGAAACACAACAATCTAAAGTAGTGAAACACAATTGCTTTCTTGTTGTTAGCCATGTGAGCATTGTTCAACCCACAGCCATATGGACATTTAGTAAACTGCTCCAGTCCACTGCCGTTCGCATTCATTGAACTTCTTGTAGCAAATGTTCCACCATCATGAATGTGTATTTTAAGACATGTTTTGAATGTTTTGCGGTTTCTGTGGTGTATTATTTGTGTTAAAATGTAGACAAATGACACACTATATTTTTAAATATTTGTGATTGCAATTTACAGTTCAATATCATTTAAGTTTTTATAAATACCACACAATTCTTAAGAATTTTAGCTTCATTTGTACATCCTTAGACTGCAGTTCAAAACATACAGCTTTCAGACCAACAATAAATAGCCGTTCATCACAGCAAGCCTTTCACACAACCAATTAATGCTATTATGTTGGTAATTTTTAAGTAGCATGGGATTTAATATAATCTATATATAAACTTCTATATATAAAACCAATTCTAATGTTGTCTCCCCATACAACTACAACATGAAGGCTGCCTTGGTTCTCTTAACACAACACAATGTGATGTGATGTGTAGTAGGGATGGCACCAACACTATACCGATATTGGAAATCGGTCAGATACTGACATAGCTGGATCAGTATCGGTGACAATTGGACGATTGTAACCAATCTAAGGGGCTACTCCAATTAAATTAATTTATACACATAGGTCTACTGTCAAACATCAGCAATGTCTACCTACCCAGGCCACACTATCAGCAGGTTTCTAAAATGCACCCAAGTCCTAAAATAGAGATTGTCATTTACTTTGTAACCTAACTTAAACCAAACAACTCAAACTAATGCATACATCAATTACAACATTGTAATATTTCCTTATATTCATACAGTATATAGCCCATGTTAGATTATGTTTTACAGAGTTAGGAAAGCAATGTTCAAGCCTGATGGTAATTTACACAAAACGTGTTTCCCAGTCTCTTCCTCAGCCACAGCGAGGAATACAACTTAAATTAACACTGGAATTTAATCGGTATCGACCGATACCCAAAGTGTATCTGTCGATCGGTATCAGGAATTAAATATTTGGATTGTGCCATCTCTATGTGCAGCTGACATGCAACCACAGTTTTCTAAAGATGATGTCCAATGATGTAATGTAAAGCATTGTGAATCAGGAGTCTTATAGCTACAGACCTGCATCTTGCCTAGAACTTTATTTAACATTGGGTCATGTTGAGAAATGTTAACATAAGCATAAACAGATAATCTGCAATGGAGAAAATCATCTTGAGTGGCATGTCATAAGTTAAACAGTGAAATATTTATGCAAAACATGAACAAAAAAAACCAGACAAAACTCTATAAGTATACCGTAATGTCCCTACATGACTAGCACTGCTGTAAATAATACATGAGACAAAGAATGAAAATGTTGATAAATGTAATGTCTAATATTGCTTGCTTAAAAGCTGCACAGGATAACTTCAAACATAGTGGTTGCCCCAGCTGGTCACGAACACCAATCGACTGTTGCTTTTTGTCATAATGCATAAAATGTAAGGCATTAGTTTCACTTTGGAGAATCAATTACAACTCAAATGTAAAAAATAACTATTAAAAAAAATTATAACAATAGTAAGAAAAAGAAAGAAAAGGCAACTTCAATAAATTGCTGAGGGCTATGTATCTTAACACAAACTACAACCTAAGAAAGTACAGTGAATGACTTAATGTTTCAGGTATTATTAGCCTGTTTAAAATAAACATTCAGATCTTGCTCTGCTGACGCATTAGTCTTGAAACTCAAATTAAAATCATTTCAGACCAGAGTAGAAAACTACCAGCATCCAGGTGGATTCAGTAGGTGCTAAACCTGCAATATGTCATTCAAACAATTACCATAAAATTACAAAACTGCATCTGTCATTATCCTCACTGCAGGGAAGGGCCAAGGGGTTCAGCATTTTCAACAGCAAATGAATGCAAAGCAGTGGCTGCCTCTATAATGTTTGTTATCTCATGGAAGATAACGGTACGATGACAGTCTGCTCAGTACAGATCCTCTTCAATGGCGGAGCCCCAGAAAAGTAGTCGTCGTCCTCGTCGTCTTCTTCCTCCTCCTCCTCATCCTCCTCCGCCTCCTAATGGAAAAGACAACAACAACAATCAACAACAATGGATCCGAATGACTTGATAAAACTGGTTTCAGCCAACGTACTTTGCAATGGCTTTGACACAACAACACAGAGAAGGACACTTTCATCGTAACCAATATGCACTGCAGCTTGTATTTCTTGCACCTGGTTTCTGATAGGCAACAGGTCCTCCTTGATGAGGGTGGGAGGTTCATCAGGTAGTTGACAAAGCAATGATGGTTCTGGAATAAAACATATTTAAAAAAGGTGATGCACTTGGGAGTGGAGAAACGGCCATAAGCATGTAGCCATTGCAATACCATCCTGATCTTGTGAGCTCTAGACTAAGTTGCGAGTGTCAGTCTGAAAACTCTCCATTCAAAAGTGTTTGTCAAAAAGGCGGTGCTAATTATCATTTCAATCAAACTTTTGATTGGACCACCTACCTTTATCTGAACGTTTAAAAATCAGCTAGAGCAAACTGAGAAGTACGATGTACGCTAATGTCATCATCTTGAGAAAAACCTAATCTGAAAACTGATTTGCCAATTACTTTTACTTTAGCGATTACTTTTTTTTTCCTTCTCGTAGTCGACCAACACTTCCAGAGGCAGACTACACTAATCAGGATGGTAGCAGCCTTGTGACCTAAATAATGTGTCATTTTCCAGAAACACAAATACGTTAGATCAAATATTCACAAAGGGTCGGCGACCCCTGTTTTTAGTACAAGGCAAAAGTGTTTTTGTACCAGGCTGTAAACATTAAGTTGGACATTTTAACATGGGGTTTTATGTGGATTGACTCCCTTTTGGAGTCAGCCTCAAGTTGCCATTTGTAGAACTGCAAATGCAGGGCTTTTATCTAATCAGGAAGTTGGACTCATACCATATTAGCAAGGACATTTTAGAGACTGTTTATAGAAGCCTTGTTGAAAGCATTTGAACATTTAATATGTGAGCATGATAAAGGCACTTGGCGGCTGAAAATAAAAACAAACTGACCAGAATTGGGCAGTAAAATGTGCAGTAGAACGATTGGGAAAGCGCAGGAACAACCGGGATGTAGTATATGAAACGCAGGTGAAACACAAAGCTTGTCAAATTGTGTCTGATCCTGTTCACCCCCATTTCAAAGAGTTTATAAAACTTCCCTCAGGAATACGCTGTAAATCAGCAAAAATAAATAAGAGGGGCTACAAAAAGTCTATGCAAGTTCGTGAAATTTATTACTTTTATTTACTGTGATTTTACTGTGATCTTTTAACTAACCCATGCAGAATTCCACATTTGTAGATATAAGACTATTATTATTATGATGATTAGTAGTAGCAGTAGTAGTAGTATTTTCTATAATTATTAGTAGCATGTCTCACCCTCCAAGGCCTCCTCCCCCAGCGTGGGGGGCTGTGAGCGGTCTGCTTGGAGGGCCCCAGTGTGGAGATCCCTAGTGTGGAGGGCCTCTGGGTGGAGGGCCCCAGGGTGGAGGGGGCTGACCGGCTCACTGGGTGGGGGGCTGTCGTTGCTGCTGCTGTCCACCTTGGGCTGGAAGGAGTCCGACAGGGAGCTCTGGTTACTGGTCTCGTCTGTTGGAGGACAACACAGTAGCCAAGGAGATGCCCGGTACTACAGAGAATAATTTACAAAGAGATGGCAAAGTTGTGTATGTCACTATGACTATGATATTTCACTGTGACACATTACTACTGGGAGATAATAGGTGTACGATTAAAAGGTGTAGTCAACTATTGCAAGCTAATTGTAGGCCAATAATACTATTTGTCAAAATAACCAAATATCTCCTCCATTTTGCTAGTTTACCGTTTTTTACCGTGTGTTGAAAAATGAATCCGGTACTTGTACACAGCCCTGGCTCCATAAATGGGTACATAAACAATGTGGCTAACACTGCTCACAACAATGCATTTCAATGTGTGGGGCAGCACTGCAGAGGGCTATTGTTTTGATTTGAGCTCGAAGTTAGCAAGCACTCTGGATTATGACTGACCCAGCCGTGGGGTTGGCTGCATTGTATATGATGTGATTGAGTCTAACAAGCAAGAACATCAACTTATATAACAAGATACATGTAAACGGATAGGGTTATATTCATGAATCTACCAATGACATCTCTCTAAGATCGTGTTTTAAAGTCGCATATATTTATCAGGAAGAACAAATTCCGTGCAATATCCAATTATTTTCAACCACTTAATCTGAAATATGTACAGTATATCCTATTTATTTAAAATGTCAGTTCATTTTAAACAAAAAATATTGCATATTGGCCTACCATTCCCAAACCACAGTCTACCAACTGTGTGAAATAAGCAATATTAATATGCATGGCCAAATGTAATGAATGATAAAAAGTACCCTGGAAATCCAGCAAAACTGAGTTGGCCATCTCTGATGGCTTGCCATCAAATTTGGTCATCTCCCTGACAGCGCTGCCCATCATTTTCTTGTCTTTCTGCATTAGAGGCAAGCCAAATGAACACTTGGGATATGAATTCCTTCAAGGTTATTAGTCATTACGCTAGTTTTCAAACAAAGAAATACCTCCTTAATGTTCATAACTGGGACCCATTTGAAGATCCTCAAAGAGGTATCTCCAACAGTAACCCATTTCTTCTCCCTGCACAAAGCACAATGTAACATTTAAATCCACATTCACATTTTGTTATGTTACAGCCTTGTTCCAAAATGTATATATTTTTAAATATTTTTTTCCTCAAAATTCTACACACAATACCCCATAATAACAAAATAAAAAAGGTTTGTTTGAACTTAAAGTATATAGTATTCACAGCCTTTGCCATGACACTCAAAATGGAGCTCAGGCACATTGTTTTCACTGATCAACCTTGAGATGTTTCTACAACTTGATCGGAGTCCAACTGTAGCAAATTCAGTTGATTGGACATGATTTGGAAAGGCACACACCTGTCTATATAAGGTACCACAGTTGACAGTGCATGTCAGAGCACAAACCAAGCCATGAAGTCCAAAGCATTGTCTGTAGACTGCCGAGACAGGATTGCATCAAGGCACAAATCTGGAGAAGGCTACAGAATGATTTCTGCAGCATTGAAGGTCCCAGTAAGCACAGCGGTCTCCATTATCCGTAAATGGAAAAAGTTTGAAACCAGCAGGACTCTTCCTAGAGCTGACCGCCCAGCCAAACTGAGCGATCGGGGGAGAAAGGCTTTCAGTCAGGGACGTGACCAAGAACCGTACAGTCAATCTGACAGAGCTCCAGCGTTGCTCCGTGGAGAGGACAACCACTCAGTAAAAGGCACATGACAGCCCGCCTGGAGTTTGCCAAACAGCATCTGAAGGACTCAAAATTCATGAGAAAGAAAAGTCTATGGTCTGGTGAAACAAAGACTGAACTGTTTAGCCTGAATGCCAAGCATCATGTCTGGAGAAAACCAGGCACCGCTTATCACCTGGTCAATACCATCACTACAGTGAAGCATGGTGGTGGCAGCATCATGCTATGGGGATGTTTTTCAGCGGTAGGAACTGGGAGATTAGTCAGGATCAAGGGAAGGATAAATGCAGCAATGTACAGACATCCTTGATCAAAACCTGCTCCAGAGCGCTCTAGACCCTAGACTGGGGAGAAGGTTAATCTTCCAACAGGACAACAACCCTAAGCGCACACAGCCAAGATAACAAAGGAGTGGGTTTGAGGCCGCTGTAAATTTCCTTGAGTGGCCCAGCCAGAGCAGACTTTAACATCTTTGGAGAGATCTGAAAAGTACACAGACGCTGCCCATCCAACCTGAGGTTGTGCAAATAGGAGAAATATAATGTAGCATCATACTCAAAGACTTGAGGCTTTAAAAGGTGCTTCAACAAAGTATTGACCAAAGGCTGTGAATACGTATGTTTTTAGGGTTCAAACTATCTTCTTTCACTTTATTGGGTTTTGAAATTTGTTAAAGATAAAAATATTTTATTCCATTTTGGAATAAGGATTTAACATAACGTGGAAAAAGTGAACCGTTGTGAATACTTTCCGAATGCACTGTATTTGGTTTCAATGGTATAGCCAGCTTGTTGGGTGTGAAATGTTCCACTGCTTGCACCACGTCACCGTTCATCAAGTCACTCACATTTGTCCCACGCTGTCTATAATTTGAATAACTTTATGCTTTATATTTTTTTTAAACAAAAGTTGGCAACAGCTTTACATATTTATTACAAATGTTTGAATGTAAGCACTAAAGTGGTAGACGTACAAAATTAGTTATAAATAAGGATAGGAGGAAATATTGCCAACCCGTCCGCATACGCACACTTCCGCTCCACCCCGGAAGTACCGCCTACGTGATCCCGTTTCCAACACGAGTTTTGTTTACCCTATTGTAGAACATGTTATGACTTTAGTATATACTTGCTAGATTCCTGCGTACATGACAGTGTAAACTATTGACAATCGCTTAATTTTGCGCCAGACTTAAAATAAATGGGACTATTTTAACATATGCGGCCTAGCCGCTGTGGAGGAAAAACTTGCCGCTATTACAATTGGCTGCATTGCCTGCCCATCACTGTCATTCGGCGAAATCTAGTTTCGGTATTTGTCTTTTAAACACCATGAAGCCACTTACCATCTTCTAACTCGCTCAATGGCTGCCATCACCTTTTTAAAGTCATCTTTAGCACGGCTTCGGGTCTCTGCTCGGACCGAGCGCCCAGACATCTTCGGCTAGATTACGGTGTAAAAGATCGAGACTCCCGTGTACCGACTCTGTCTTCTATTTCAGCTGTTCAACTCTAAATCTCGCGAGAGTTTCAACGCCTACTCCTGTGTATTTGCATTGTACAGTCACCAGCTCACAAGATACTGGAAAACTTCCATATAGCCACGTTCAGAATTAATCATATTAATATGGATAATCTTGTATGACTTTACATATTTACTCCAGCCATCCATCTTCTCCCGCTTATCCGGAGTCGGGTCGCGGGGGCAGCAGCTTCAGCAAGGGACCTCAAACCTCCCTTTCCCGAGCCACATTAGCAAGCTCTGACTGGGGGACCCTGAGACGTTCCCAGGCCAGTGTGGAGCTATAGACCTAGTCCTGGGTCTTCCCCGAGGCCTCCTCCCAGCCTACTTATTTACTGTTTCAATTCATTTTTAAACAATACCTGCATGCATTAATCAACTATTAAAATAATTACAGATGCTATAAATATTAAAACCGTTTCTAAATGGTATCTTGAGTCTGCTATAGTATAAAAAGACCATTTAACAACAAATAATAAGAAACGTACTCCTGCACAACAGTCAACATGCTCCATCTAATATACGTTGAAAATAAATAAAATTTATCACTTTTATCCATGATTTTTGTTCCCAGTTTCCCTCATTGTATGGGCAAAATAAGTTAATTACATTTCTTGACTTGGACCTTTTAATTTACAGTTAAATTGTTATTAGTTAGTCAAAGTGTTTAGAACACTGTACAAGTGTAAAAGTTTTATTAGAAGTTATTAAAAAAATATCTCAAGACAAATTGCAGGTCTGAGTGAAAGGGGCTGTAAGGTTTGTACCCCCAAGCATTTGAGGCCATTAAGAAAACGTGAAATGATGAAATTATACAGTAATGCAATTGATGGAAGTCTTCCTCTTCCGATCCAGTCTCTACGGTCTCTACGAAAAAAACAAAATATTCTGGTGTGGCTGAAAAGGTGAAACGTTCCTCCTATTGGTCAGTGGGCGTGGCCAACACCGCATCCAGCGCGCTCTGCGCCTCATTGATCTGCTGCTGCAGCCTATGCCGCAGGGCCTCGTTGCCGCGGGCCTTACGCAGCATGTCCCGCATGTCCCGGATGGCTGCGCGATAGCCGGGCGTGTTGTGCAGCACACGCACGGCCCTGTCGCCGCTGCACGCCAGGTAGTGGCCTGTGACGTCGAACCGCAGGTCGGCGATGGGCGCGGCGTGCACGCCCGTCAGCTCCTCCTCCAGCGCGCCGCTCGCCGCGTCGTACATGGCGACGTCGGCGCAGTCGCTAATGGCGACCACGCGGCCGTCGGGCGACAGTGCCGCCCGGCTGCCATCGGAGCAGCGGCAGGGCACCGTGTGCAGCAGGTAGGGGTCCTGCTGCTTCTTGTACTCCACGTTGGTGTTCCACAGCTTCCACGTGCCGTCCTTGGACACAGTCACCATTCTGGGATGCCGAGGAAGTCAAACCGAAACACCAACGAGCTTGTGTTAATAAAAAGGTATGGTCAGTTAATGTAAGCTTTTATTGTATGATATTTAACGGTGATACATTACTACTGAAAGATAAGTAAGATTAAAAAGGTGTAATCACCTATTGACGGCTAATTGTAAACTAATACACTTTTTTGTTAAATATCTCCTCGCATTTTGCCAGCTTACCGTTCTCTGTGTGTGCTGGGAAAAAAAAAAAGATCTGGTACTTCCACACAGCCCTGGCTCCATAAATAGGAACATAAAGTGGCGAACACTGCTCAGAACAACAATACCCTTGTCTTCGCAATGCGTTTCAATGTGTGGGGCGGAGCTCCTGAGGTAGTTTGTTATGATTTGAGCTCAAAGTTAGCAAGCATTCTCTAGAATAACTAACCCTGCCTTTAATGTGTCTATGTGACTTTGTGACACAGGAGGTCACACTAGAGATCACGCTAAAGCGCCAGCATCTCAGACCAAAACACATGCTTTAAGGGCCACACACACATGCACACTTGCATGGCCAGACAGACTATGTAAACAAAAGAACAGAGGAGCTCCCATTACTCAAGCCAATAAGATATAAGTAAATACATTCCAAAATAGTACATTTCACATCTTTGTTAGGTGTGATGGGGTTAAATAAAATAAAAAATAAAGTTTGCAACCGATCACAAGACATCGCACGGCTATGGGGATAACAGACAATTCAGCTCCAGTAATAACCCAATGGGAGCTTCAAATGGTCTCTTCAGAAACCAACGCGTGACGTCACAGGCGCTATATTACATGTGTCTTATGCACAGTCTGGTCTGAATGCCATCGCTGCCTTAACTATTCTTAAAGTAAACAAAGAAGGCTACTACTTTATTACCTGTGAGAGTCATTGGAGAAAGCAAAGGAGTGGACCCCTGCTGAATGGCCCTTCAGGTCGAAGGCTCGCGTTACCTCCTTAAACTCCCCACTTTTCCCAAAGCACACCTCCCAAACCTTCACGTCAGGAGTAAAGCCACAAGAGGCAACAAATCTGAAATAAGAATTGGATGGTTATATACACACAGACACCATAAAATTCCCCCTGGTGTGACGTCACTCACAATGTGAATTGTCGCGGTGATCTTAATGAATGTACGTATATTATCAATGGGATACATAGCGCAACGGAAGTTCTAGCACAAAATAACAAATATGGCGCCCTCCCTGTTGTCATGGAAAATAAGGTGAATTAAAGTGACTTAGCATTAGACTTTTAAACATCTGTCCTTGAACACAACAACAACCTAATACTGTATACACACAAAATGAAGGACCATAAACTCTCTGGAAATATTACAAGGAAACTTGAATGACAAATGGAAGAGAAAAACTACTGAAAATGCATTATACTTTCAAAGAGTGTAGAACTGTGTGGGCTATGTATTTGTTACTATAATGTATCAGTAATGTCATACTAATAAGCAAATAGCTGCAAATGTTTCAGATAACTAAAAATGCTGTCATTTCAGAATGACAGATTTATTTGAAGGGCCTCTTTTTTTAAATATATATACATTTTTTTTTAAACATAATACATTTAAATGCATACGAGACTCGAGAGAGAGTCGCACCAACGGAAGTTTGAAATGTTCAATGGTAACATGGTTCAATCATGGAGATGCAAAACAGTTCCAGGTTGGCTGTTTAAATGGCTAAATACAGATACATAACTGCAATTTTTATAGGGTACCGTTGACGTTCCACAATCCGGCATTGCTGTTTAAAAAAATAAAAAGAATAATAATTAAAATAAAAAGAAATAACAGTCCATTGCAGTGAACGGAGTTGAGGCAACTCTCTTCTACATGGCTCTGGGTGAGACAAACCTGCCACAGGGAGAGATGGTTGCATACGCGTTGTTCATCTGGTTGGTGTTGATAGACGCCAGCACCTCCCCCTTCAGGTCCCAGATGAGAATGCTAGTGTCGGTGAAGGCAGTCATGATGAACTTGCCTACATTGAGAAAAGAATTCCGCATTAAGATGTGACCCATACAGACTACAAATCTCTGGAGCTTGGTCAAAATACAAAGTGAGGATGTCAGCCTTTTTTGTTTTTTTTTTATTATTTTTTTATACCCGTCTCTGCAATGCCGATGTTAAGGATGCTGGCCTTGTGTCTCCGTGGGAAGTCTTCAGGAGCAGCTTTGAAAGTGAATGAACCATCATCCTTCTTGATCATTTTCAAGATTCTGATGGTGTCTCCATTGGCCAGCCAGATAATGAAGGCCCTGCAGAGTAAAGGGTAATTAATTGAGTCACATGTTGAAAGAAAAGGACACAAATGCTCTTTTGGGGGATTCCAAAAAAATGAGTATATTACATGAAATGCATTACTCTATCGCTGCATAATGTTCTAACATATTTGCTTCCATAGAAAGGCATTGCATTGCTCTATCGCTGCATAATGTTCTAACAGCTTTGTGTGTGAGACCTGGAGTCGGGGCTGAAGCGGACCAACGTGGCGTGGTCAAGCTCCACGTTGGCCCGCAGACACTTGTGCTCTCGATTCAGGAAGTCTTTGGTGCTCCAGATCCTGACGGTGCGGTCATCTGCACAGGAGGCCAAGTACTTCCCGTTGCTGCTGAAGTCCAGGCATGTTATGCTGCCATTGTGATTCTGGGAAGACAGCGCACACACACACATTATGCTGCCATTGTGGCTCTGGGAAGACAGGACACACAGACAAGCAGATTGACAGACAGAGAGTCATTCCGAGATAACAGTTGGTCTAGCATGGGAAAACTGAGCTGGTCACAGCGGCCAATAGTCCGAGGGAAACAGGAAAAGATGCCTACCAGAGCTGTAAAGGCAGGAATCCAGGGGTGCATTCAGTAGTCACAGCGTATGCCACGTTCAGTTAAACTGTTTCCATTTTTTTTCTCTCGAAAACATTCCTGAACTACTTTCAAATACGTTTGCTGCGTTTCGTGGACATGGCGAGTGCATCTCTATGATGTATTTTAAGTGGTTACCGCTTACTTGTCCGATAGTCTGATTGATGCACATACAAATTATAGAAGTCAGTAAGGTGTATTGTTTATAAGAAATGCGGGAAAGAAGCACTACTGCTTACCTTTAAAGAGGCTGCCAGTAAAGGATGGGTGAATGTGTGCTGTTGAGCTTTATCCTTGCGGGAGCGTTGCTTTTCCGTCTTAGATTTTCTGGAAACAGCTGTCTTTACATTGTCTTCAGCTGAAAGAGAAGGTCAGGGTTAGCCTTGCTGGTATACTGGATATCTTTCATTGTCATATTACCCATTTTGTAAGTCCACAGAAACATATGTTGTGTGCTTGTCCAGCTTCCTACATAGAAGTGCTGAGCTCCACCAGTGCGAGCCAATCAATGCTTAGGTGCTTAACTATGCCATAACAAACAAACAAATACATACATGTATAACAAATATTCAAGGTTCTCCCCTGAATATTTGACACGTTTTATATTTCCCATTGAGCCCAGTTATATTTAACATCTAAACGGCAATCAAATAGGTATTCCCACAAAAAGAGCCTGAAAGGTTATTCGTGGTTTCCAAAACGTGACATTTAGACCAAAGGCCGTGTTTCAACCTTGGACCAGAGTTTTCTAAACATGGTCAAGAGCAGCACCACCACAGCCTTGCACAGAGTCAAGAGGAAGCCAACCGATGAATGAATGAATGACATCTTTGGTTACTCAGGAGGCTTATGCATTATTTCTCATGGTTAGTTGTTAATAAATCAGGAGAGGTCTATGTAATCTGCAATATTCCACAGAGACAAAACACAGCAGAGATCTTAAATGGCATGCCAGAATCGTATCTTATTTCCCGACTCACCAGCTCCAGTGACACAACTTATTATAGTAACATTAGCTGGCACGGTGCTTACCGACACTGTCATTTTGTTCTGCTTGCACATTTTTTTCTGCTCTCTGTTTCCCGACTGCTAAGGCAACTAGAATAACCAGTGCTCCTACTAACACAGTAAGCGCAATGACAGCAGCGATCTCCATTTTAAATACTTTAATGCCACGTATATCTACCAGTGATTATCACTGAGGTACGAGTCTGGCGTGCTGTAGCGTAGCGTCTCAACGCGCTTGCGTAAAATTACAATACCGATTGGTTAATCGGTTCTTCATTTGGTTTCGAGGTAGTAAATAACAGCATAGCACACTGTAGCGCCATCAGGTGTCGACGACGCATAATTTACATTATAGTTTCTACAATATACTGTACATAAGTTTACAAAAGAAATTAAAAAAAAACTGCATGTTGCTCCACATACGAATTATAGCTAAATGTGTTTCTTAAAGCAATCGTTGCCAACTCTGTACTGTATTTTTACAATACATTATGAAGGTTTTATTACTTTTAACGCATCCATATCCACTGTGTTATAGTACTTTCAGGTATCAAAGACATCTACATCCTGGCAAAGAATAAAATTTATTCTCAGAAAATTACAATCTGTTACATATACAGTATATGCAATAAAAAAATTTATAAAGTGGAATAACAACACTAAACAATGTCACCTCCACAGATGGACAGAACTCTTCAAACATGTTAGCATACCATCTCACTAAGATTGACAGGATAGATGTACATGGTGGCTAAGTTATGAATGACTGACTGAAGGTAACCAAAAAACATCCAGTCTTTGTGTGTGAAGAAACAGCTAGTGTCCCGTTTACGCATTTCCCTCGGCCTGCGTTTTGGGTTTCTTCTTCTTCATCTTCTTCTTCGTCGGCGGCGTGTCCTTGGTTTGCGTTTTGGCCTTCTTGGCAGGGATGGCGTGCGACGGCCCTTCTGCCTCCGCCGGCTGCTTTCTCTTTTGCTTCTTCTTCTTCGCTGCTTTGTCTGCGGAGGGGGGAACCTCTGCTGGCCCTTCCACAGGGGCCTGCTGCTTGCGATTCTTCCTCTTTTTCGTTTCAGGTAGAAAGCCTTTCTTCTTCCCCGGTGTCATCTCCAGGTCGGCTTCCTTCGCTTCCTTCTTGGCTGCCTTCATGGCTGCCTTGGCCGCCTTATCGACCCTGGGCTTCCTGTGAGAACACAGGTCAGCCATTGTGAAAATGAGGGGATGCTTGTTGTTACTTGATATTTAAATAGAGGGGATGCTTGTTACTTGTTATTTAAATAGAGGGGATGCTTGTTACTTAATATTTAAATAGAGGGGATGTTTGTACACGATTACATTAATTGTAATCATTCCCATAACGCTCGAGTGCAAATCACCCGACAAACATAAGACTGTTAAGACCACTCTTGAGAATGAACCAGGTTCAAATGTAATTTAAATGGTTCCTTAAATTTGGGGTCCTTCCAGCAGAAAAAGCAGAAGACACCAATTGTACAACCAGAAGCGACAAGGTTTTCCATTTAAATCATTCTGACATATTGATAAAACTTACACGACACCAAAGAGTTTCATGATAACCCAATAAGAGTCCCAGAGCTGCAAGGTCTTCTTGAAAGTGATAGCTTCAGTGAAAGACTTCAACACTTTCTCAAGGGCCTCAAGATCCACAGTCAACTTCTGCAAGAACCGAGCACAGAAGTCAAATACGTTCCAGAAGTAGGATGAATACTGAATAGATTTTACCCTTAAGAGCAATTACATTCAGTTCTGTGTCCGGTTTCCAAGACACTTACCTGTTGCTGAATATGCCTGACCAGGTATTTACAGAGCCCCAATACTTTCATCGATTTCTCCGGCGCAACCTTGCTTTCACTACTGGCCAACTGCTTCAGGCTCTGAAAGAAAATAAATTATATTACATAATTCAATGCATTGACAAACCACGTGCCAGTTCCGAGACGGTTGATAATTTTATATATTTACTCTAAATAATCTTATCTTGATCAGTGATACTTGCTGTCTATTCCATTTTTTATTAACTTTGTAGGCTGAAAGGTCTTAAGTATTAACATTCATATATTTATAGCTAGGTTATAGTTATGTCAATGTATATGTTCTTACTTTTTTGGGGTTTAATTTTGGGCTCAGTAATTTGGAGGACCCCCTAGTGGTCCCGGATCTATTATGTTTTTAAAATGCAAAAATAGTATAAACACCTATTAATATTATTATTTTCTTTTTATTATGTACTGGATGGTAAATTAGTTTAGTCACATTTTGATTCCTCCATGCCTTGACTAACTTTCAAACTCAAGTTGAAATAAAAACACAAATTAATTGAAATACAGCATTTTATAGTATTTACCGTTCTGAATATATGATCCAAAGTATAAACTGATCTCTCACTGCTGTTTCGCTTTAGGCAAAAGATTTTAGAGGCAGATTTGCTATCCTATGCTTTGCTACCTATGCTGTTTTCAATACAATTCTGAGAGTGCATTTTAGAGGCAATTTCGCCATTGTCTTGTATGGCCGCTGCCATGTCGAATAACACAAGCCATCTCCTCTGCGTAATGTCGGGATTATGGGGGAACATTTTTTTGTTTCGAGCATTTACCGTTCTGAAGATATGATACGAGGGGCCGCGGATCTGGGGTTTAAAGGGTTAACAAGGGAGTGGACTGAAAGTGGATGCTTCAGACTTAGCGGGGCTCTGCTCACTGAGCACCGACGACTTACAGCTGTGAGCTGCTCCACGACCTTACGACACAACTCTGTCCACGGGGCTCCAGCCATCAGCTGCTGCACTTCTCTGCTCTGCAGCCCTTGTAGCACCAGCACGCACGCTTGGGTCTGGAATAGGTCACAACACCACAGACCAGGGTCAATCAGAGCTGAATGCATTGCACCATAGACCAGGGTCAATCAGAGCTGAATGCTCTGATCTCAGCTCAGTGTTTGCTGAGATTATAGTCTGGAAAACCTTTTTGCGTTTGCACAGCCACTCTGCTGGCGGACCAATCAGAGTAGCCAAGTGAGGTGACGCTGAAGTGTGTTTCGAAATGTGGTAGAGCTAGGTTAGACTATCAAAACAACCGGAGCAACGCCGATTCTGCGTTTATGACGTCAACAACATGGCAACTCATTGACTTTGAGTTGTTGTTCTGCCGGGAAGACATTTTCTTGATAATTACACACCATGTGTATGCAGGATTATTGCCATCTCAGTAAACTGACTGGCTAGAATTATGTGCCAGGTGACATAATTTGCACCCCAGGAGCAGGAAGCGAGGCTCTATTCCTGACTGTTATGGTGGCCAACAATGGTACTGCAGTCAAAATAACTTTCCTGAAATGCCCAGGGTAACAATACACGTGCCTCTGAAACAATTATAAATGTTATTTGAATGCCACATTCATGCAAAAATATTTTGAGTTTAATTTGTTTAACAAGACACCCAAAGCCCATTCACCTAAAGCGCGATGAGTGAATTTGTGGTAAATGTGTGAGGCAGTGTTCAAATTATAATCTGAGTTTTGTTGGGGTCTCTAAAATAGCCGACCTAACATTAGGGCAGAGAAAAGACACTTCACTACTCATTACATCTTTATTTTATATATAGATGGCCTTAGCCTAGAGCTATATAAAGGTTCAACAGAAGGAGCAAAAAATATATAGCTAACATAATATCCCTAGTAAAGTGTAAAAGCCATCCTCTGCAGACCAAATGCGTCTCACGCTAGCATGAAGAAAAAAAATTACATTGACTTCAATGCATATCACGCCAAAAAATACAGATGATATGGCCAGTCTTTGTCAATCTTACCCATTCTCACGCCAAAGTCAGCTTTGAAAGTTGTCAACTGTATATTTTCCAGTTGTCTAAAGACATTTGTTTTGTGATAAAACCGCATTGAAGAATGCATTATTTGTAAATGAAATCAATGGCTATAATGTATTAGCAAACCCCCACAGTGGTAGCATGAGTTTGCTGTGTTTATGGAAGCTCACATCACAATGGCTCCCACAAAACCCAAACCCAAAGAACAATATTCACGCGCATTTTCAAAATGAGAACAATTACACTGACCCATTCTCACGCCAAAGTCAGCTTTGAAAGTTGTCAACTCTGTATATTTTCCAGTTTCATAATGAGAACATCTGACATCAAGTCAAGAGAAGTGTTCGGGTCATATGTTGCTTAAAATAAAGACCTTTTCTATTAAACGGACAAACGCCATTGTTAAGTTCCGTATGCAGCTCTTACATTCCAATATGGACAGTACCTGTTGGTGCTCTCGAACCCCATCTGTGATGCTCTGCACCGCCGTGTCTAACAGGTTGACACACAGAACCTGGAAAAAATACAAAGACACTGTTCAGGTTAAAAGAAGGTACACCCATGTAATCCTATTGGCTTTGACTGAGCCTACAATAAGTGACCGACGGTGTTCCTCCTGGCTTTGGAAACATTGGAACAAGTGTCTGCATGTGCTTTAAAAAGGTATAATCAGCTATTGCAAGCTAATTGTAAGCTAATACACCTTTTGTCAAAATCACCAAATATCTCCTTGCGTTTCGCCAGCTTACTGTTGTGTGCTAAAAAAAAATGTATCTGGTAATGTGGCAAGAACAGATCACAACAATGTGATCGCAATGCATTTCAATGTGCAGGGTGGAGCTTCTGAGGGAATTCGTTTCGAATTTAGTTCGAAGTTAGCAAGCGTTCTCGAGAATGACTTGCCATGATATCTTGCATGTCTACGTGTTTTGTGTATTATCTATTTTATCCCCTTATTTGATTTTTGTTGCTACGTGCGGTTATGAGCCTTAGAGTCCACAATAATGTTGGACGTAACAGAATATTATTCATTTGACCCTCGCTGTACCCCGTTGAGCCTGACCCCGCCCCATGTCCTTCCAGTTGGTGCGGACAGCGCCGCAGGTCAGCGGGATGAAGCGGACTTACGGGGAACCTGCTGAACAGGTCCATAAACATCTGTACAGTCAGGGGACAGTTCCTCTTGCTCATGAAAACATGCAGGGCTTCTCTGAAGAGGGTGGACACACGCTCCACGTCCACGCTGCCCATGAACCGCAACTGCAACCGAAGAGAGACACAGACCTCTAGCATTACTCTCACATAAAAATAAGGATCATACCATAGAGTTCTATTGAGGACTCTCTAAGTGGTCTGTCTCCTCTATATAATGTCTCTGGTACTTCTCCCATAGAGTTCTATTGAGAATAAAACCAAGGAGTCCAGAAAAACATTGAGAATATTGAAACGTACGTCTTCCTGCACGGGCTTATTTGCCGTGTCGTCACCCTCGGCAACAGATCCGGGA
Source organism: Typhlichthys eigenmanni (assembly GCA_027564635.1). NCBI lineage: Eukaryota > Metazoa > Chordata > Actinopteri > Percopsiformes > Amblyopsidae > Typhlichthys > Typhlichthys eigenmanni. The sequence continues at coordinate 18,026 of JAODUK010018044.1, forward strand.
GCGCTGCCTTTCAAGACCTTCACAATGTACAAAGATGCACTGGAAGACAAAAGAACATTGCTTTTTTACGCGACAGAAAACGTTGTGACATTCAAGTTGGTTCATGCAAACTTTTGGCTTTTGACCCACACTGGACAGACATTCACTCAGTCTGAACACACACACACTGAGACACACCGAAAGGTTCAATGCAGCACTAGTTGATTCTAGAAGTATTTAGGTATACCCCACCCAGGGTGGTTCCAAATGTGCAAAACGCCCTCAGTTGAAAGGAAATCAAGCCTGTCCTACCATCCTGTTTAAATGGGAATTTGAAGCTCACCACACAGTGCACTCAGTCACACTCCTGACCCACTCAGTCGAGAGGCCGGCCCTACCTGAAGTGGTAAAGAGAGACTGAAGAATCTGCTTTCCGGGCTTTGGCCATGATTTTCTCTAGCAGGTCGTGAAGCTCCCCCTGTCTGTCAGCAACAGTCCTGCAGTAGACCTTGGACCTACAAAGCTGGTTTCTGACAGAACAGGGGACACGTGATGAGACTAACTTTTATTAGTTATTGTACATTTTTTATACAAGAAAACGTGTTTGTGTTTTGATATAATAACAATGCTTACATAAAAAAAATAAAAGAAACCTGTTAGAGCATTTTGTGCAGACAGGCACAATATAACTGAAAAAGCAGCATTGTTATTGTTTTAATAGCATAACAGATTAAATGCAGAAAATAAACAACATTACGACAACATCAGTTCATTGATTTTCGTCTCGCAGAGCACACCAAAAATCACCCACCCAACCAATGTATATTGAGCAGATTTTAAATTGAGCATTTCAATAGTGTGTGCAGGGCTTCTCTTCATTTTATTACTTGAAAATGTCTGCCACTCTGCGGAGGAAGTCCTGCTCTTGCTGGTTGTTGTCGGAGCTCAAACTCCTCTCAATCACGTTGAGGAGGGGCTCCACCATGCCCAGAACCAACGGGCTGCCTCCCTGCTTGATCACAAACACCTCCACCAGATCCAACACCTTCCGCACAATCACACACACACACACACCGGTCAAAACAGCTGTATGGATACAGTAGCCTGGCTCTGCCCTGTCTATTGTTCTCAGATCAATTTTCGCTGAGATGACGATCTGGAAACCCTGTTAGCTTTAGCGTTCGCACAGCCGCGCTGGATGGCGGACCAATCACCGACCAGTGGGGGTGGCTAAATGCAATGATGTTGTAGTCAAGCATCTGTTTTAGAAATGACGGTAGATGTGATGGTGGTAGAGCTAGATGAAGCTATACCAGGGGTCTGCAACCTGCGGCTCCTGGGCCCCTCTACAGTGGCTCCCTGTGGCTTTGACAAACATCATATAGAACTGAATCTAGGTTTTGTCCCCCCCCCCCCAAAAAAAATACAATCTCAAATTATATTTTGTATTGCCTGTGTCCTCTGATTTCACTAGTATCAAAATGGATCTAGTCCATTCAAAATTGTGAGTGCACAGTAGTTGGGCATAGGCTAGAATATTCTGTCACCAGAAATTGGCGTTTAAGTGCTTTATTTTAAAAATATCTTAGGCTCCAGACAAGGTAAATATAAAAATGTTTTGGGCACAAATGGCTCTTTTGATAGTACAGGTTGCAGACCCCTGAGCGATACAAACAGTTGTAGCAACACCAATTGGCTGTCCAATAGTTTCAAAATGAACCCACGGTTTACACCCAGTAGGAGGCAATGAGTGCAAACATTTCGGAACAGAGTCCAACTGAACCCTAGTCACCAATTTCATTTTGGGTCTGTTACACCAGGCTAGGTAAAAATTGTATTGGGACAATAATAATAATAATAATAATACATATTTTGAGGAAAGGTTGGCAACATTCACCTCAGTCATGGAAAATGCATAATTTGCAGCGGAATGTTACCTTCAGCTTAAAATCTAGAACCAGTGTCTTCTGTTTCTGTAGTTTAGCCTTTTCATCTTTTTTGGCTTGAACCTTCTTGTTCTGTTCAGAGAAGAGCTCAGATAGGCGCTTGTCCAACTTCATCATGGCTTTGTCATCCAGATCCTCCACATCACTGCCATCCTCCTCTGTGGCCTGTATGGGGCAGTATGACGGTCAGCATCTAGCAATGCCTGTCATTACTATTGATTCATACAATTATACATTGTAATACAACAATCACCAACAACACAGAACAACCGAACATCCTCTCTCCCTCTCGGAACTCCTCCCCCTTTGCCTCAACCAATCACCCCTAAGATGATCCTGTCCCCTGATAAAGTGAACGTAACAACATAACAATCCCACCCTTATTTGTACCATCAAGCATAATGACAAATGTTTCAACGTATTTGAGAATGGTATTTACTTTTTCAATAATGATTGGAATTGCTCAAATCTGGTCCTGGTTTGTGTCATTTATGGTGACCTACACTTATTGGTAGGCGGACAGTGTGCGGACCTAACCACCCACCAGGGCGTCCTGCTTCTGCAGGACCTTCATCAGCTCTAGGCGGAAGTTCTGGTCCCCAGCCGGATCCTCCTCCATGGCCTCCTCCTCTTCGTCATCATCATCATCATCATCATCATCATCATCATCATCCGAGCCATCTGAGTCATCGTCTGACAAATCAGACTCCTCCTCGGCCTGCAAAAAGACAGAACTGCTTTAGAACCAAGCCTTGCTGACACATGGCCATCCCACAACAATATAAACACTGTACCTCCAACATGGCTGTCCCACAACACAATATAAACACTGTACCTCCAACATGGCCATCCCACAACAATATAAACACTGTACCTCCAACATGGCCGTCCCACAACACAATATAAACACTGTACCTCCAACATGGCCGTCCCACAACACAATATAAACACTGTACCTCCAACATGGCCTCGTCCTCCAGTTCGTCTGCCTTCCTCAGACCAGCATCAGCGCCAGGGTCCTTGTCATCGGTTACCATGACAGCGCCCTCCTCATCGTCTTGGTCTGGGTCCAGAACCTACATCGTACCCAAAGGCAACGCACACGGCCTCCGTAAAACGGGAGTAGAGAGGAGTGGCACCCACACTGCACTCGGACGAGCGCATGCATTTCCACGCCGGCTCCTCCGACTAGCCTCCCAAATCCACCGCGAGGATCAGTCTGGAACCCCTCAGCCCTTTTGTATCCCCCCCCACCCCCTCTCCCCGGGTACAAGATGGCGACTTACGTCCAGGATGCTGTTGAGGGCGGCGGCGGTGACGTGGGGGCAGATGGAGGCGAACACCATCCGGCAGACCTGGCGGATGTGGCGGCTGGGCTGGGAGAGCAACGACAGCAGGATGTCCACCACCACCTCCACCCATTGAGGCTCCTCCTCCCCATTGGCTGTCAGAGGAAGGGGGGGGGGGGGGAGCGGGCGCATAAAGGAAAGAGACTTTGTCAAACCCATTGCTTTTATTAAAAGGTGTAGTCTATCACAAGCTAACTGTAAGCTAATACACCAAATATCTCCTCGCATTTCGCTCGCTTGCCGTTCACTGTGTGGGGGTGTGAGACTTAGAGTGCGTGTGCGTGTGGGGAGACTTGAGGGGGGGGGGAAGAGGTGCTCTTGGCGTTTCCACAACATTACCGGGGGCAGCGTATTTAAAATACAGTCGACCATAAGCTACTACTATTTCAATGTCCATTAAAACGTTAAACGTTCAACGTCATTTCAGGTGGCAGTGTTTTCCGTTTTGGGGTGCTCACATATAGCATTGTGGCTATAATTCTCAGCTAAAGCAAAATCGGAAATGTGAAAATAATGTTTCAGGACAACGTAAGATTTTTCAGAAAATGTTCCTTTTTCCTTAAATTTTCCATGGAATATTGGTTTACAGGACACGGGTTGTCAGTCTCTCCCCTTGCTATCCCTAAATATGACTTAATATAACTTCTTCAATAATACAAATAGGTAAACAGATGTCCTGGAGCTCAACATTACCTTTACTCTTCTTTGTCTTCTTGGCCTTCTTCTCTTGGGCTTTCTTAATACAGCTCTGCAGATCAGTCATGGTATCCACCAGCTCCACAGGAGACTGCAGAGAGACGGAAAACAGACATTTAAGCACAAGGCTTTTGTGTTAACCAAGCTCCACACTACACACATCTAACAAGGTTATATACAGCAAGCGCATGAATAAGCATTTGTAAAAACAACTTTGTAGCATAAATAGTTTGGAGTTGCCAGGGAAGGGAAACATTTGATGCCATTAATAACTAACTTTTTTTTGTTCATTTTTTTTTCCCAATGTTGCAGCAAGTTAAGACAGAAGGCTGTACCTTGAAGAAATAGATGCCAGCCGATAGGAAAAGCTGCTGGAAAGCGTTATTTTCTGCAGATGTCCCTTTTTTGCCTTTCTTCATGAGCGCAGCCACCGACACGAGCATGCTGGAAAAGAGTTTGAATGGTTTGAGTCGACAGTTTCATTATTATGAACATTCACAGCACATCAACAGTCTTCAAGAGGGCGTCCATCGACCACTGGGGGTGATTGGAGCAACTGCAGTGGTGCTTACAGAAATGTTGACAGTAGAGCTGTAAAGGGATTTCTAAAGTCTGATATCAAATTGTTATTAATGTTTTAAGTGTTTGAGCGTTGTTATAAGAAACATTTTTTTAATGCATAAATCTTTAGGCATTAAAAAATACATTTTACAAATTCATTTGTAATTAAATCACGATTAGATTTTAAAATGTAGACATTTTCGGGGCTTTAGGCACGGTTGGGGAAGGACTTCATACACCATCCAGCCAATAGTGATCAAATGATTTTCTTCTCTGGATACCTGTCCCAGGCTTGTCTCTCCTTGGGCTCGAAAGCGTGAGCGCTCTGGACGTGCTTGGACTGGCCGAGCAGCATGTCGGCGTACTGCACCATGCAGTACATCCACAGCGTGCCGTCGGCTGTGACCCCAAGGACGCGCCGCTGGTTGGGGGTCACCGCTGCCAACGCGTCGGCCGCATCCCCCAGCACGGGCAGGCGGTGCATACACTGGAGGAGCCTGGGTGGTGCGACAATGTGTTAACATGACCCCTTCTCTCCCCCCTCCCCTCTTTTTATTTGGTATGTTTTTGAATTTCATTTTTAAAGAATTTTTTTTTGTTGCATTAATTTCAAATTAAATTGAATATATTGAGTTGTTTTATTTAAACTGCTGTTTAATATCACTCTCGTTTTTAAATAAGATATATACATTTTGCATTATATGAAATGTAAATTGAAATGCTGTACAACTGTCACATTGCTAGTGAACATCATGTACAACATTTAACAAATGCCAATAATCAAGCGACAATCAGTGGAAGTATTCATGTGTCAGTAGGGAAACAGGTCAAAAGCCAGTTATAAGATCAACCATCAGAAATAATCACTAACAGCGTAAATAATATGCACGCTTAATTTTCTGAGAATAAAGATCATAACAAAGATTGTCATAGAGACAAGAGAGTTATGAGCATTATGAGGTGGAGAGGTCAAAGGTGAAGGAGGTACAGCGTGGATGGCCTCACCTGAAGAAGGACCCGGCAAGCAAATCCCTCGTTCTCTCGTCCAGCGGCACACTGAGCTTTTCCTTTGACTCCGGGATGTCAGGAGTCGCTTTCTTGGTGGTGAAGAAGGCGTGGAAGAAGAGAAACCTGAGGCGAGAGCATGAAGACATCATCAGGTCCTGCCTTGTTCTTCCTTCTTGAAGCACGGCCATAATTCCGTCCTACCCTGATCTGGATTTCTACCGGGATTTCTTGCTAGTACTGCTAAAAACTGTGCCTTCCTATTTATAAAATGAGATGTATTGTGAAGGGTTCATGACTGATGTAAATGTTAGCCTGTTGCAGATTAACACAGCCTTTATTTTGTCCGGCCAGGTAGCACAATATGGCATGTCTCTTATTTATCTATCTATCTATCTATCTATCTATCTATCTATCTATCTATCTATCTATCTATCTATATCCCCCCCCCTTCAAATCATCCATTGCTCAATTTCAGCCTGGCAGCATAAGACATGTTCACGTGTCGAACTGCCCTAAAACTACTCCGGCCTGGTACAGTAGAATTCCAAAGCAATGGTAGGACAATCTGACAAGGTAGCACAGATTGGACAGAACCCCGGACCTGGCCACGTCCTTAACAAGGTCCTCCTGCTGCTTCACACTGTTGTCCTCTATGATGGAGGCAAGCCGAGCGACTGTCCACTTCCTCAGACGGAACACGCACTCCTCTTTCCTAGAGGTGCGAGAGAGTGTGTACATCAATACACAAATAAGAAAATGCGTAACATGTCTGTGAAAAACGACCTACACTGGCTGACGTAGCTTCAAAGCTATATTTCTCAACCGTGGTCCTGGAGTGCACCCCTGCCCTGCATGTTGTAGGTGTCTCCCTGCTCCAACACACCTAATTAATGCGTTGTTATCCGGCTTCTACAACATGCAGGGCAGGGGTGCGCTCCAGGACCAGGGTTGACTAACTGAGCTTTACAGCAGATTGGGTCAAAGACAAGAAGAAGGAAAAAGGCTCACTCTGCTTTCTCCTGCTTGCTGTTCTCCTTCTGGTTGCTCTTTTGCCGGCGGGTGCTGAAGTCCAGGCAGCTCTCCGGCCGGGGGTGCAGGAAGGTGGTCTTCAGCCAGGCCACGTAGCCGCGCAGGGCCGCGGGCAGCAGGTGCTGCAGCACGCGCCACACAGAGGGCACCACCGGGCAGCCGCGGTTGGTGAGCGAGGAGAAGCCCGTCATAACCGCCAGCTGCCTGTCAGGGTCCTCGCAGCCCTGCAGGAAGGTGCTCACGTAGACGTCCATCTCCGGGGCCAGTTTGAAACGGTCCGGTTTCTGGGAGGACAGACGAGAGTGATGTACCGATATGTCGACCATATTAGCCGATATACAGAACATCGGCCACAGATCTCTATATCGGCCTATGTATCGGCTGTACACCGATATTCAGACGGTAATATCAGTTGTAGATTGATATATCATCCGGTATATTGATTGTACATGAGTATATCAGCCTAACATCAGTCGACCGATATATCAGCCTAACATCTGTATGTCGGCCGTACTTTGGTATATCGGCCATACATCATATTGGTCGGACTTATATAACTAATATAATATTAACATAATATTCACCTTGTTGACTGTAATCGGCCTATTACAAATAAGATGGCATTGTCCAATGATGCCAGTAGCTGATGTTTATCTGTTGTGTTGAATCACATTTTGAGCTGGCTAAATGTTCAATTCGAGACAGTCCAATAGGTGATCTAATGACACCCCCCATAACAGCGTGTGCGTGTGCGTGGCAGGCAGACGAGAACACAGTAGCAGCACAACATGGCTAACTGTCTTATGTCAGCAACACACATGTAAATACAGCAGGCAATATTATTGACGCCTGAAAAATGTAGGTAAAATCCATATATTGCACTATAAGTTGATATGCTAATTATCGTGACAGGCCTAACTCAATTAAAGAACATCTGTAATTGTTTGCATGCCAAGCCTTCCCACAGCTGGCCACTAACCTGCGTAGAGATCACATGATCCCCATAGTGTAGCATGACGTCTCCAGATAGCACCGCCTTCAGCTGGTCCAAGGACAAAAACGGTAAAGCGCTGCCCAGAAGCCGGTAGCTCAGGTAGCTGACCAAGCACAACACAAACAACCCATGGGTTAGCAATACAATGCGTTCTGCTATAGCTAGAGTATACTAGCTCTGCTAGTTAAACTAGTGCTAGCCAAGACCTGGCTAGCTTGCCAAACTGGAGGCGGCACACCTAATTGACAAGACGGCTACCATCAGTCAGTTTCTCCCCCTCCCCCTTGGGACAACTTACTGGGTGGGCCCGGACGGGTCCTGGAACATGCCGTCGACGATGGCCTTGGACCAGAAGAGCTGGAAGCTGCCCTCCCTTAGGGAGAGCTTGAGCAGGTCCAGGGCCACGCTCGGAAGAACGCATTCTTTCTTCATTGAGTTTGCCGCCATTTTGAGCACACGTGTCAGTCTGTTGATGAAAGATTGATGTTTCCATTAACTATTTACACCCAATATTATCATCATTATTATTATTATAATATAACAGACTAACAATCTATTTTACAAGACATAAGACAAAGACGTAAAAATATAATTTAGAATGAAAATAAGAATTACAGAATCAGACATGCAAAACAATATTCAGCAATATTTGTCAAGTCATCAGCGTCAGGAAACAAACCAAGTGCAAACCACTGAACCAGGGCTGTATAATGTGCAATACTGTTTGAAAAAAGCAGTGGTGCAGCCTATTATTAAAAAGCCTAACCTTGACACTCTGGATCTTTCAAATTACGGCCCGAGCTCTAAACTTCCTTTTATTTAAAAATTTTTAGAGAAGGCAGTTCTTATGCAAGTTCAGGCCGTTTTAGATCTGCATGGCATTCTCGAGATGTTTCAATCTGGC
>JAODUK010018055.1:0-26489 GCA_027564635.1 Typhlichthys eigenmanni
AAATAAATAACATTTTCAATAAATTGTGCAAAGATAAGCACATACGCACCTACACACACACACACTCACACACACACACGCGCACAGCAAAACGTAGCAGAAAGTCACTCAGCATACAATGCCAGTCCTATAACAACACGTTCTCATTCTCAACTCGTCAAAAACTGCAGCTTGGTCAATGGCCTTTCTCATAAATTTTCGAAGCGTTAGAAAGCCTGTCTCGATTGTATATTGACTATTTATCCGCAACCAGGATCTAATACTTGCGCTGAGATTGCATGCCCATATAGCTAAAAATAAAGTGGTGGTGGTAACTAGTCTTTCCGTAACAGTCAATGACCGAAGTCTTCACCCTAAGACGCCAAAGGCTTTCTAACGCTTCGAAAATTGATGAGAAAGGCCATTGACCAAGCTGCAATTTTTGACGAGTTGAGAACGTGTTGCATATAAATTCTCGCCGGTGGTTTAGGAGGGTAAGATGAGTTGTGTCGCCCTAGTTAAGGCACACGACATACGATCACAGTGCTACTCGATCAATGGTTTGCGGCCGATACTTTTTTGCTAATTTCGGGACATGTGGTTGTGGTGCTTATTGGGTGCAATGGCGGCACAGTTTGGATTAGAATGAATACAATATCAGTAGGAGCTTGTGGAGGCTGTTTTCAGTTATGGCCAATCAACTCATCTCCTCTTAGTGCCATCTAAAACAACACCCTCTCTGGCATGGCCAATTGCCAGATTCATAATGGATGGAGATATTCCAGTCTGGACAAAAATGCTTCTCCCGGGAGGAAACTGATGTCCTGGTTCAGGAAGTGCAGAGTCAGCAAGTGCACATGGTATTGGAACGGTTACAGTACCTCTAATAAACTAAGGTCAGTTAGTCATTAGTTAAAACTCTCAGAAAATAGGCCAACAAAACATATGCAAATGTGGCATGTGTGGTTTAAGATAAGTCTGTGCTTAGTGCACTTTTGCATAAAGCTAAGATATACAATATATTTGGTTTTATTTGACACCAAACTCGCACTGTACTGTAGTCATAGACAAGTCACGCCCGCTGACAGTTGACAAGTCGACTCATCGGTCATAGCCTAGTCTGTTGATCTAGCGTAGTTGGCAAAATTAATAGTTCATGACATTTTCTCAAGTTAGAAAAACTAACACAGTCTTTGCCATTTGCTAAGGTTATAATACAAACAAAGATGTAATACCTGCTGGTGTGAAACCATTCATTTAGATGAGAAACTGTAATTAACACGCTTAATGTCAATAAGACACAAGATTATCACCACTCGAACTGCTGCTTCTAAGGTTATTGTACACAGATTTAACATGCATGGAACTAAGTTAATATGGAGTGTTTTTATGCAAATAAAACGTTTTTCACAGAGGAGGCACACACTGCCTTCTTTCACTTAAAGCCAGCCCTGGTGAATAAACCACCAAACTATATTTCTAATGGAGTCACGCATATCTCTCTGTCTTCCTGGCTGCCAGCTCATTGCTTTGGCCATATAGAGATGGATCGATTGATTGCACAGTACTAACAGGCAGGCATTTGCTGCTCTCATTCGAAAGAGAACTGCACAAATCATTGAGTTATGATGTCGCTTTGTGTATAACACAAAAAGGCCTACTGTTATGGCTCTAGGCTCCACTACGCTAGCCAGACTGCATGAATGTGTGGCATCTCACTGAAACTCATGCCAGTGATTGCCAGATAGTCTAACCTAGGCTATTGGGAGAAAAAAAAAGGAACGAATCATCGGATTAAACAGCCAAATCCCATTTGACTGATGCATTTTTAAGTTTGGTACAGCCTTAAGCCTATTTCCTATTCACCTGACACAATTAGCTTCAGTTTGTGGGCTTCTAGATCCCACTTTTATAGTCACATTGATTGTGCTACGTGCCAGCGCAGGTGACGCATTCTGCTTCCCACAGACGACTGAGATGAAAACTGAAATGTTTCAATTTGATTTATTAAATGCTAACAATCTGTTAGTAAACAGATCTTCACAAGACAGCTCTAGCTCGTGAAGTGTGTGTTGCTGTCAGCTACCAACCATACCAATAGGTTGTTCTTCGGTTCATTTCAGGCAGAATGGGTGTCGTAACAATGCGTTGCTGCCTCTCACAGTCTGTAATCGGGATTTGTCAGTGAAATCACTAGTGGAATTTGAGAAGGCTAACCCAAAGTTCAATGTACACACAAAGCAAAAGCCATCCCCGGATGTTTTGGCGATATTGAAAATCATGGCCAAACACATTTTTTAAGGCCCCAATAAGAGGACGTTACCGAGCTTACTGTTCTGTGTGTGTTAGAAAAGATAATCTGATACTTCTACACAGTCCTGGCTCAGTAAATTAAAACATAAATAAAGTAACAACAAATAAAGTAATATTGACAGATGTAGGAAAGCCGGCCACCGCCATCCACACATTGTCCAGGACCATTGCAGCATCTCCCCTGTACGACACATCCACACAGTGTGCAGGATCCTGACAGCATCTACCCTGTGCATCATACTCTGAAAGGATACAACAGGGAAATTATTCCATGGCAAGAGAAAAACTACATTGCCCCCAACAAAACTATGTCACTATGTCTGCGTTAGCGCTGCTGCGTTAGTGCTTGTGTTGTCCGGAAGCATGCAGTCTTACAGTAATTGTGTAGTAATGACAGTTTTTGACTGCTGTTGGTACACTTTCTGAGCTTTCCTTACTGTTAAATAACATGTCAGCTATTAACCGATATAATTTACTGTACCGTCAACTTGACATGATATTTCACCACATCACTTTATATGTTTATTTAATTTAAGGACAAACAAAAAGCATTGAAAATAATATTTGCATTGCCTATTCTTAGAATTGTCCATTTTCCCAGCCATCTGCGTATACAGCTGTCCCTCCCTAGCTCACCAGACAAAGGGAGAAGGTCTCCATGCATGCGTGGGTGCGTCAGTACGCTCTGTGAAGGGTAACTAAGGGAAAATGGCACAGCTGCGAATGCAATACACACCTGTCCGTACTGTAATACCTCCCTGCCAGGTGCAGGGGAGAGGTTGTCCTCTGTGTGTGTGTGGGTGTGTGTGTGTGTGCGTGTGTGTGCACGCACACTCGTGATTTATATGCACTCAGGTGAGAGGACAGCTTTAGTTCCTGTGGTTACATACAGTGTATTCTTTAACACCCCCCCCCCCCCACACACACACACACACACACACACGCACACACACACACACACTCACATTCACATTCACATCCTCGCCCACCCTTGATGAAAGGCAGGGATTGACCTCTCCAGGTGTCTCTGTACCTTTGTTCTCAGAGAGGACATGGGAGAGGTGAGAGGCCAATGGCAAGTGAGATTAGAGGGTGGTCTCTGCACTCAATTTAAGCTGCTGTACTGTTAAGCCCCTTGTCCACCAAAGCATTTATTTTTTTCTCACGCCAGCGTTATTTTTCCACGCCGAACTGAGAATTTCTTCAAGTTGAAAAAAATTCAACTTTGGGTGAAACGCCGAGCCCATCACTGTCTCCCCGACCGTCCAATCGCAGCGGTGAAGGGGCGGGACAAATACTACCAGCAACCGACACATCCTACTTCTTGCACACGACGACAACAACAATGGAGAAGTTGATAGTCAGATGATATCCCCGGACTACCACAACAATACTAACACGAAAAATAATGTATAGAATATTACAAATGAAATAATTTGTTGATAACAAAAAACTAGTATCTATTTGCAACAAATTAATTCCCACGGAGATTCTGTTTCATAGCAACCAAAGCGTCTCAGCTGAAAGAAACGCTGCGCTTCCAAAACCTTTTCCTAGCGCTGCCAGTTGGGGTTTTTCAGCAGAGTGACTGCACTTTTCAGCTGAGGAAAGCTAAGGTGTACACGTGACCTTATAGGTGTGGGTCTGACGTTGGTCCAAGTCAAGAAGGAAAGCGAGCACTATTTTGAACTTCAACAGCCCAAGAACCCACCGCCACTCCTCCCCTGCTCCCTCACTCTGCAACCTGCAAGTCTGCTTTTGCGAAGCCCACTGACACACCTGTTGTAGATGTGATTGACAGGCAAGGTTGTTCTTTTCTGACCAATCAGGGAAAAGAGGCCATTGCTGTTGTGGCCTTTTGTTGGTCGAGTCAGAGAGAACTCCTGTACCCGCTGTGTGCGGTACGGATCTACTTCTCAGTCTGAGCAGGAGAATTATATACAAGTTTCAAATAGTCATCAGATTTTAGGGTCTAGTGACCACCGCCAGTAGAATTCCATTAGCCTTATCATTGTAACGGTAACTTTAGTTTTTATTTTAATTGGGGGTTGGGGGTGGGGAACAACTATATGCTAATGAACTACACAGTTAAATCCAATTGCACAAAAAAAAAAGCACACAAAAAGAACCCACTGCACTTATCGCTTGCTCTCATCCTGAAATCCTCTTTGTCCTTAAATCCTGCAACAACAGTTTTAGATGTTGAATGTGGCAGATCATCCCAGGTGAACGGCACAGTATGCAGGCTTCCTTCTATCCTTCTCAAGCTTCTGATGAAGCCACGGCTCAATATTTGTTAACCAGCATTCCCAATGGCAAATCACAATAGTGGAAACTACAATATACTGTATGTAAGGCAGCAAAAGTACAAAACAGAACAGTTCATTGAGCTTGATTAGCATTGTGATGAATGAGCAGACCATGAATTAATATTTGGCTTTGTACATTCATGGAGGTTAATCTTGTTGATGGAGTTGCTTGTAATTCATTTTCTGGCATGATACAGTACCTAATCTTCGATGTCTTTACTCAACGCGCTGTTTGATGGCTGTGTCAATACATACATTATTTTTGATGGATCTGCTGCCTGACAGCAGTCGGGACTAGTGTAGGTAAAGTATCAGTCTATTTTATATCTGCTGTATTGTTCAACATGACACTAAAATACCAGAATAAAATACACATGTTGGAGAACCAAAATCACCACATTTGCATTTCAGTGTGACAACCCAAAGTAAAGATCCTATAACTGAAACGGGCTGGGCAGTCACAGCTATGGGCCCATATTGCCATCATGTGATGTTAAATATTCATAGTTAAAGTCAGCAAAGTCAGCTGGTTACAATTACTGTAACTAAACATAAAGGGGAAACACAATTTCCGGCACCGATGGCACTTTTAAAATAACAAAACAAATTCTAAAAATCCTTCAATTATGGATTTCCACCATGACCTGACAATCACTGGTTGTGTCAACATACAATAGCTGCTCCTTTGTCTGCCTGTGAGTAAATACAGTGCCTACAGACTATGCTGTTTCTCAGCTGGTCTGGAAACCTACCCTAATATAGATCAGGCACCTGGGAGGACGGCACAGGGGGCCTGGCTGTGAGGCCTGCACTAAAGCATTATTATTGGGCTAGCCTGACAATAGCTGTGTGTGGTGTGTGTGGTGTGTGTGTGTGGAAGAGGGGGTTGTATCCTCTCCATTCCCTCTCTATCTCATATGTCCGATGTTCTCTGCCGCTCTAAAGCATCCTGTGTGGGCAGACATCAAGACAGCAGCCATGTTTGGAGAGATATATCAGTCACACTATGCTCATCACCACAAACCTTTACACACACGCAATGCAGTACACACGCACACACACACGCACGCACACGCACACACACACACACACACGCATACACACGCACAAACATACACACGCACACACACACACACACACACGCACACGCACACACACACAAGCACACGCACACAGACACACACACACACACACACACACACGCACACGCACACATGCACACGCACACATAATGAAAGGAAGTTACCTGCGGTCAGGGGAAGGGGACGAATGAAGCAGAAGTGACAAGTGAGAGAGTTGAGGGTGGTCTCTGCATGGGGTCTCTCATCTGGTCTTGTGGCTGGCTCATTATGAAACCATCAACCCTGTCTTATCATCTCTCAATATCCCCCCTGATTGGGAGACCGAAAAGTGCTGTACATGGAGTCAAACACGAGCGCACACACACCCACACACGCACACACACACTTTTTGTGGTCTTTTCCCCATACAGGTTTCATCCCTGAGTTTCTCTTTGCCTTATTTAAGAATAAGTTCTAGGTGATTTATCTATTTGGGCCAGTGCAGCCCTGGAGATGGTATTATTAAGGGTTATGATTAAGGGTTACAGTACAGTATATGAATAAACTTGACTTGACCTAATGTGCGAGTCAGCAAAAACCCCATGAGTCTAGTCAGCTTTATAATTAAGAACGAGGACTTAGGCTGGTGTTAGTGCTCAGGAGATGACATTGATGTGGAATGCCCACTCTTAGTTGAACTACTGACCCATGACAAACCCAAACAGCCACCTTCATAGCCCTTATTTCAGGTATTTTCTGCCTAAAACACTTTATTTATTCTCAAAAGCTTTGTGCCAGCTATTTCTTTTCCCATGCGTGCCTCTGCATACTAACTTGAACTATTTTGCCAAAAATAAAAGTCTCCTGGATAGATCCTGGTGTTAAAGTAATGTAGACAATTGAAATCACTTCAATTGATTTGAACACAAATGTGAATACAATTTAACATAGCATTGTCCAAGATTTTGTGTAATTATATAAGTGTTAGTAAGTTATGTAAGCATTTTAATACCTTCCATTTTGGGCAGAGTATTACATTTTATTGTCAGTGTTTGTGGCCCACAAAGCATTTGTTTTGGTCTGAGAGATGCTGTTGCTTTAATCTCAGCCTCCTCTGTTCATTAGCACTACGTCACATAGGCAACTATGTGCTGAACGTCTGATGCATACACCCTCGTAAGCTCGACAAAGGGGCTTTCGGACTTTCGGGAAGTAATATTGTCGATAACCATTTGCTGTTTGCATTTTCACTCACAAGTATGTCTCCGTAATTTCCGGTGCAAAGATAAAGCGCAGTGCTTTATTTACTAATTTATATTTAAACATGTACAGTATTTTAGTCAGTAATCGTAGCTTACACATTTTACAGATTTTGCGTAAGGAAAGACTGGCTGTGCGAGACTACTGTTGCTTAGAGCGACATCTAATGGCAGACAATATCATATTTAACCACTTAAAATCAAAGCAACAACTGAAATATTGTCTCATGCTCAATTCTCATTGTTGTGTGTGCAACAGTGACCAATCTTAATGACACTCTTCCCCTTCTAGCCAATAAACACACTTAATAAATCAGAACTCCTGCCAGATTCAGCATAAAGGATGCAATGGCTATGTCATCAATAGGAGCCTCCAGGCTAGACAATTAAATGTTCTAACTCATTTAGCACCGTGGATGGAGGTACTGTATCATGGGATGCAATGCAGGGCTTTGGTGAGGCTTTCCTCCAGGGCAAAACCATCCAATTGGAAGTGCAGAAATCTGGTTGGGTTCTGGTCTGATGTCCAACGCAGGCAAGCGGACAGGTGGTGCAGAGGCCTACAGTTGCTCATCTGGGCTGGGAATGGTGTCATTTCAGATGAAATACGACCATGTGACAGGCAGTCGCCTGAGTGCATTCACATCTACAGTACGACATCAAGTCAGCTAGCTGACCTCTGGTGTTGGGCCAAGACTCACTCAGGAGGATACTGCTAGCCACTGCCTTACACATTATCAGATACAGTAAATAGACAACTTTCAATAAAACTACTTTGACTATATTTTGGAAATGTTAAAAGCCACTACTGGTTTCTTGCACTGAATGACTATATAAGGAACTTAGTTTGGGTTGTATACAGTAGTGTGTGGTATAAGGATGACCCTATATTCAATGTTTGCAGTCCTGCTTTTCCCTGCATGTTTCTGCATACCAAAATCAGATCACATTTGATGTAATTAGTGATAGATACAGAAGCTTACATTTGCTTTCATTTATCAGCTACGCTAAAAAACTCCTTGGTGATTATGTGTAGTTTTGTTTGTCTTCCCAATATAATTTAGTTTCAACGGAAGTCATGACTTCACTAAAAGGTTTTATCTAATTACAACCCAAGATAGGAGGTAAGAGATGCTCTAAATCGAAATAAATTGTAGTTTTGGAATTGTAGTACACTGAAGTGTGTAGTACAGTGAGGTACAGTACAGTGAGGTACAGTATGAGACATTTGAGTCTAAATGTTCATAACAGGAATGGTTGTGCACACACTGCGTGTCCTCATCATAAAATGTTCTTTCCTCTTTTTATTTTTTATTATATCATATTCAAAATGATGCTTCATTTCCTTTAAGCCCTCATATTGCTACCATCTCTGTGTCCTTTATCAAATCCTGCTTCGTCTGTTGGTGACGTTGAGCATCGCAGATCAGATCAGGTCAACAACAAAAGCCAGAGGTTTCTCTCACTGAGTTTGTGTAAATGCCACATCTGAATGTCTCAGCCACATTATTATACTACACTGGTAATTGACAATAGTGGATACAGCTCTATAGGAAATGATAGCCATGCCTTTCTGTGAGTGAAAGATATTTTCTGTGTCTGTAGAGATGAAAAATAAGGTAATTTAGCAAGTATTACGTGGAGTAAGCGGTGCTGGGGAAAGATTGTTGATATTAGAACTCATCAAAACATAAACACCTCTGCTTTCTTCTGTATCATAGGGTGTTCCCTCAGAAGCTCCAGCCCCAGAGCCGTGACTCTTTACGTGCAAGGCTTTGACGCGCATGCACATGAATCACGGCGCATTATGCCTATAACTATAGTTTATCGCACACGTAATGGAAAAACATTGGAAAAACATTGGAAACATTTGAAAACTAGCCTAAAGGATGTATACTGCAGCCTACAAGACGATTTCAGTTTGAACTAGGCTATTTCATTATAAAATAAACGAATTATCACTGGGTCATAACAAATAGGCCGTAGCTAAGCCTACCATAGGATGCGCAGATACAATGCAGTAGGCTAGTCGATCCTATTTTCTAAATGCGCCATCATATTCATTTTAGATTGTAGGCTAATTTACAAACTAACCCAACATAACTGCAGCCGGGGTTCCCATACGGAAACAGAATCAGATAGAGAAAGAGAGAGAAGGGTTAGCGCGAGCGAATGTGTATAGACAGACCTTTACCTTAAAAAACACAGCGTAGCGTAGGATGTTTGCTGTCTCGTGATCTATCAGTTTAAATCCAAATAATCAATCAGTAGCCTACACTTCTCCAGGTTTCAGAAATGTACAGCATTAGATCTGAAGATTTTGTCTATGTAGCTAGGCCTAATGCTGTGTTACATGTCCCATAATCTCTTCATAATTTCACAACTCAGTTAATTGAAAGTCGACGGAGCTCACCGGCCAGGGATGCCAGGCGCAAAGCTTTATCTGTCAGACACATTTTGACTTCTGATTGGTCAGACTGCCTGTCCATCAAAACTCTGACAATGAGATGTTTTGTGTCGGATTTCGATTGGTGTAAAATGTTTTATCATGATAACACATGAGCTCACAATCGCCTGCTATCAAAATGAATGTAGGCTACAACCTGTGCGGTGGCACACTTCCCACAGCCCATGTGATGTCTCTGTCCCACAAACCAAGGGCTTGGAGCCGACTAGCCACCTAACCACTACTCATCTATGCTGGGGTATGCAGGGCTTGTCTTCTAAGTGACAAACAAATCTACCTTAACATTCCCTGGATGTTGCGTGTCAACCTGGCTGCTCCATTGTCTGTCTGTGGATAATAGTATACTTGCCCTTCAGCCAGGCACGCTGGGGAGATGCCGTCTCTGCTGTCGTTCAGGTAGCCTCAGCTCTGCTATAGCCCACCCATCAGCAGGCCCCAACACCCATACACCCCCTGCTGGCTCAGCTGGTCTGGAAACCCAACCTAATATTGATCAGGCACCTGGAAGCACAGCACAGGGGGCCGGGCCCTGAGGCCTGCACTAAAGCATTATTGATATAGACACTGGGCTAGCCTGACAATACCACTGTGGCACCAGGGGACCTGTGTGTGTGTGTGTATGTGTGTGTGTTTGCGTGCGCGCGTGCGTGCGTGTGTGTGTAGGAGTGTATGTGTTGTCCTCCCCCCTCTTACCTCCGTCTATCGCTGCTTCTCTCTGCTATGGGAAAACTACATGCAGGAACCACAGAGGCTTGACTCTGTCTATATATAGGCCTCTGTGATATGATGAAGAGATGATGATGATGATGATGATGAAGAGGAAGGAGCCGGGGATGGAGGAGGACTGCTGAAGTTAGAATAAAGGAGATGGTTAATATTTCATTAGTTAATTAGGCGCGCCGTAGCTCTGGGCCCCTGCTTGTCAGCGCGGCAGGCACAGTCATCACTTACTGCGCCAGCCCGTATCCGACAGCCCCCCTTCAACCCGCCACTCAGGCCGCACGGACCCCGTTTGACTGGGTGGGCGGGGGAAGAGGGGCGAGGGGGGGCTGGATGTGAGGACTAAAGGTTTGGACTAATCAGCGTCCGCAGGGCTGCCTGCGGGCAAACACCGGGAGCCTTTGGGATCCTCGGGAGGGGAGACCGCTTAAATATCAGGGGTTAGCTTATTCTCAGAGAGAGAGAGCCTGAGATGAAGACAGAGAGAGAGAGAGAGAGAGAGAGAGAGAGAGAGAGGGAAAGAAAGAGAAAGAGAGAGAGAGAGAGACAGAGAGAAAAAGAGAAAAAGAGGAAAAGCGAGAGAGAGAGAGAGAGAGAGAGAGAGAGAGAGACAGCCTTAGACACAGGGTGAGAGAGCCTAAGACAGAGAGAGAGCGAGAGAGAGAGAGAGAGAGAGATCAATGTGTGTCTGAGGGAAGGTTTGATGTTTCAGTTGCTTTCACGAGTGCTGATAATGTCACATTTCTGTAAATGTGCTGTTAATTTACCTATATAAATCATAGACAAGGTGGATGTGATAATGTCTGCATTCATTTGTCCGAATTAGCATGCTGTGACACTGGCTCTAAAAAGGAGTCAGTCATAGTCACACCCGCTCTCTCTCTCTCTCTCTCTCTCTCTCTCTCTCTCTCTCTCTCTCTCTCTCTCTCTCTCTCTCTCTCTCAATTCAGTTAAATTGGAATTCAATTCAATGGGATATATTGGCATGAATGTTACGATGAACAATATTGCCAAAACACAAGTTCAAATATCTTTCCAATGTCACTAACCCCACCTTTAATACAGCTGTGTTGGTGTTTATCAGAATGGGGTGGGGTAAAAAAGCTTATCAGCTCTCTAGAGCTGGCCCCAAATATTCGATTATTCGAGTATTCATTCGATGTGTATGTGTTCAATTTAAATATTGGGATTCGAGTATGTGATTTTTCACATTATGCATGCATGTTTTCCCATTAATCCCTACTGTCTCCATATAAACCCACATGTTATAATGTAATTGCTGCTCTACACTGTGACATCAACACAATTGATTGCAATTGGCTCTGTTTATAAAAACAAGAGTGAGGCTATTCATTCAACACACACTCTTTATTGGCTAATACAGGAGGTATATGCTATTTGACAGCTCTGACTGGCTCAATTGACGTGTCAATCAAAGTGTCCATTTTGAGCGCATGGCTATGTTTACATGTGTGCTCACTGAAGCTAGAAATCAAAGATTACTTCTGTTATACTTCTTAATTAGAGTTGAGTGTTTTTAATGGTGTTTTTGAGAGAGTATTTGAATACTCGTTCAGAAATACCATCAAGTATTCGAAACCTGTAAAATGGTATTCGGGACAGCCCTACAGCTCTCTATATCTAAAGGTGTGAGTTATGGCCAGAGGCATGCATACTGCGTTACAAAAGACACTGGGGACTATTAGTCACATGCACATGCACATGCACACACACACACACACACACACACACGCAAACACAAAACACTGGAGTTCTGTGTCATGCACGTGCACAAAGCACATGTAGTAAAGGGTGCTACAGGCAAGCTCTGAAAGACCAAAAGAGCAGAAAAAATAGAAAGCAAAGAAAATGAGTTAACAATCAGGATTATTATCCTAGCTACAGGATTCCTTGATGCCCCAACCAACGGCACTTACTAGTCCTGAGTCACTACAGGGCCACGGGAGTGAGCACGGTTAACACCCTGTTGGCAGGGTGAATGCTAGCATGCTAATTTGCTGTTGTGAAATGAAGCGGCGGAATTCTAATTCTCCTCTGTGAGGGGTTGTCAGGAGGAAATGTACATGACGGTCGAGCCTGCCGACGGTTTCTCTTTTTAGATGAAAGTCAAGTCAGTATTTTTAGTCACAGATCTTTCAAATGCTCAAGGCGTGCGTGTGTGTGCGCGTGCGTGTGTGTGTGTGTGTGTGTGTGACCTTACTGCCTCGAATATTGTAGCACTGGGCTTTCTGAGGTTGCATAATGCTTTCAAACCCCTTACAGACACAACCGCCTAACCCCTCTTGAGTACAATGGACCGGTTTCACAAAGGTGTAAACATGAAGCTCATGTTGGCGTATGCAGTAAACAATACACCTGTGTACTATGACATCCAGGTGCAATACGATTTGCCACTGCAGCCTGTACAGTATGGCCCATGTCCAATCACACTGGGCTAGTCATACAGTAGACACAGTGCATGCAATAGCACAGTGGTCCTGTGTTTGACTTTTAGACATGTGAGTGAGTAACGCGTCCATCCAGCTCCCTGCTCTGGTTGTATTTCTCCCCTCAGAGGAGAGGAGAAAAGAAGAGTGGAGGAATGAGAATTGGTTCTGCACTCCACAGAAAACTGTATTAACATTTGCCTGGTAAGAGATGATTGGGCGTAGCAGAACTTTTTTCTGTTGTATCTCACTCGCTGTATGTGTGTGAGTGTGCGTGTGTGTGCGTGTGTATAGGGGTGTATACTGAACTCTGTGTGCACCAGCGACTCAAACTGGCTGGTTCATACTGTTGGAGAAGGAAGTGATCACCTCGCAGCAGTAATATCTGGCCTGCCTGTAGGCCTGTCTTAGGCTATGACTCCTGACTCCTGGCACATGCCCACAAACACTGGCCAAGCGGGATCCACCCCATAATCACTACTGAGTACTGATAACCCACTTACGTGAAGGAATAGTGACTTTGTTTTGGCAAGGATGAGCGATTCTGCTAAAGCAGCTCCCTTTGCGTGGCATCACAATAAGAGATTTAGGCTTGGATTATTTGTATGTGCTTGCTTGCGGCTGTGACTTGGCAACCTGTTATATACAGTATTAGAATCTAAAAGAGACCGCACCTATGAAAAACAAATGACTGGTTAACAACTGATGATGTGTACCAATGACCAGGTCCGGTAACGAAGGAGATTCAATGTAAACCAGGGACGCGTCCAACAGAGACTGTACCAGGAAGTCCAGATAGCAAAGGAGATTCAATGTAAACCAGGGACGCGTCCAACAGAGACTGTACCAGGAAGTCCAGATAGCGAATGAGATTCAATGTAAACCAGGGACGCGTCCAACAGAGACTGTACCAGGAAGTCCAGATAGCCAAGGAGATTCAATGTAAACCAGGGACGCGTCCAACAGAGACTGTACCAGGAAGTCCAGATAGCCAAGGAGATTCAGTGTAAACCAGGGACGCGTCCAACAGAGACTGTCCAGGGAGACAAGAACGCAGAGGCAGGCAGCAAACAACAACATGGGAAATCAAATATAATGCTGAAACAAGGCAGTGCATTATGGCCAAATGGTCAGCGATGCAACCATGCAGTAAGGCCTGTGCCAGGGATCGAATGCTTGACCCAGTAATTATTTAGATTATCAACATAAATATTTAATCATCAGCACCATGAATAAATGCACAACATGAATACATTTTCAACCTTCTACAAGTCAAATTCTCTAAACAGTATGTGCAGATGTAGAAAACATAATAGCAGGACAGGAGCACACGAACAAAAACAAGTGTGGGTAAATAAATAGTAAATAATGGAAATATTTGAAACATAAATAAATATATCTGCCTCTAACTTTAAATGTCAGCGTTATGGTACAGTATTAGAAAAGGTTTCCATTTATTAATAGTTTTTTTGAATGCATGTATGGAAAGCAGAAAAGCAGACTAAACACTTTGCGGCAAAATGCTGGCGGTCCAACTCACACGCTCTCTGCATCTCCACAGCATGGAGCAGTTACAGTCTGTCAACATTCTACTGGAACGCAAGCCAAAATGGAGTAGAGCAACGGGGGAAAAGAAGATAAAACACAGACTTTTTTCTTGGATCAACATTTTTCTAGCTCAGCGCCAAGGTTTACGTCTAAATGTTTCAGTTGATAACGGCTCCTTCGTGATAAGCAGTCTGAGCCATTCCTCACGCAGCAATTCTGCTTCACCACATCAGCGTTAAGATGTCTAGTCAGTTCTAACGCCATTTTGAAGACTGCAGTCATTCCTGTTTTAATGGACCTTCACAGTATGAGTTCTGTTTACAATATTTACAATATCATTTATAACAATATAATGTTTACAATGTGTGAGGAAGGTCCTCAAGAACTAAACAAATTAACTGTATTTTCTAAACTTGTGCTTAATACAGAGCAGTTTATCTTATAATTCCCTACCTTTTCTCAAAAATATGCTTAGAGCATTAGTTCTCAACCTTTTCAGCTCCCGACCCCCATAATAAAAGTACCAGAGTCTCACAACCCCCGCTATCCCCAGAGGTGGTGGGAGCGTACAGCCATAATAGTATTTGATAGTGTTATAGGCAAGTAGCAGCATACATCAAAGTGGTTTATAAACTGTTATCTAATAATATTAAGTTATTATTATTATTTAATCTTATTTCATTTCTGAAAATCATCTTGTGACCCCCTCCACTGTGTCTCGCGACCCCCTACTTTGAGAACTACTGCATTAGAGGACTCAATTGCATCTTCTGCTGAATACAAATGGCAACAGGTCGATTAGTAATATGTGGCGTGCAGCTGTTGCCATAGGCTACTGTAGCACAGTGCAGACACAGTACATTGCAGTGCAGCAGTGGTTGCATGCTTTCCCTGAGCGCTGGTGCAGCCCATTGGACGCGCCAACGCTCCTCTCCCCCTCCTTTGAATCTCTTCTTCTCTCACCTGCATTGCACCAGTCATCTCACCTCCACTTGAGCCTCCCTGTTCTATGGATTCAGGTGTCCAGAGAAAACCCCCAACACACACACACACACTCTCTCTCACAAGCACTCTGTCCGTCTTTCTGTCGGTCTGTCACACGCACACACATACACAGACTCTGTCTGTCTGTCTGTCTGTCACACGCACACACGCACACATTAACATCCCCTCTCTCTCTGTCTGTATGTCGGTCTGTCTGTCTGTCCCTCTGTCTGACTGTCACACACACACACACACACACGCACACACACACACACACACACTCTCTCCTTTCCATTCCTGTTCACACCTGACTCTCTTTGTGCCACACACACTCGCTCATTCCCTTAGTAAACACTGCGGGGGCCTCGCAGTTTATGTGTTCCCCAGCATGTGGTGATTCCACAGGGGATCGGGGAGAATGGCAATCCCCTTGTTAAAACCAATTGGCCTATGCACTTGCAATGCAGTAATAAGGTAATAAGATCAAACTGGGCAGGAGATATCTTTTTGCCTTCCCCATCACTCTGACTGAGGGAATCGCCATCGCTTGAAAGCACCCTTAAATGAACCTTGTTTTTTTAGCAGGAAGTTGAGCAGGGCTGCTTATAGGACATGCTATCTTTGTAGCCTGCATGGCTAGCTACCGTACTGCATTCTCCCTTTTGATTACTGAGCCATGAATGGCTATCGTCATGGCCACAGCTATGGAGAATAGAACCTAGCTCTACAGCATTAGCCCCGATAACAAAGGTAAAGGTAATGGTGCTTTAACAAACAACAAATGGAAAAGCAGAGGGAAATACCTACTTTGTGCGTGTGTGCATGTGTGTGTGTGATCATGATGGTGGGATTTGATTACAGCGTTTGTTGGGGCCATAGTCAGTCAGGCCCCTTCCTTTCCCCTGTCGCTATGGTGATGACTTCCTGATCCACTCTGGGCTGATTTAATAGTCCTCGGGGGATCTCTAAACGTGCACCATGGATGCCCTCTGGGCTCTGCTTGTTAGGCCTGCCATAAATTAGATCATCAGCCGGTTAGAGCACCCGCATGTATCTGTATACGCTTGTGTGTCTGTATGTATTTGTCAATAGCTCCATAATGTTTGTGTTGTGCAGTAATGGGCAGTAACTAGTTACTAGTAACTAGTTACTGTAATATTATTACTTTTCTCAGTAACTAGTAGTGTAACAAAGTACTATTTCCGAAACAGTAATATTACAATTACTAATCCAAGTAATGATGAATTGCTACATTACAAGAAATCTATCATATAGCGATAGTTCAGGCAGGCCATGCTTAATCTTAATTGTCAGCTGATCACAATCAGTTCACTGCCCAGATGATTTTAGTGACCAGACTGCTCAGATGATCATGGCAAAGCAAAGGATTGGCCAATCTAGTCATAGGATTGGCCAATCTAGCGTCCTTAGCCTACACCCATTCTTAGCGCTTCCTCTGCGATCTTATTTGCATCCCACCACCTCCCCCCCTCCCCCTTTAATGCTGTGTTTGATTACTTATTGTCACGGTGTTGTCCTTGAGGCTTGCTCTGTTTGGAGGGGTCTCCAAACAGAGCAAGAGAAGAGAAGAGATGCCGCCTCAGCATAAGGGTTGAACACTTTTGATATTGTGTGTTTTTCTTCGATTTGTTTTTTTTGCTAGAAGAACATCCTGGCCCTGCGATACATGAGCAACCTGCTGTCGTATGACACCTGCCACTGATGCTAGTACCCATGCCTTGTGATGAGATACGTGCAGGCTCTGACTGGCTCTTTGACTATACTTTTAGGTACTGTAGACGAGTGAGCTAACCAGATGTAACGTTCGTAGAGGCTACCAGCTAACCTGTGGATTACAAACGGTAGCATAACAAATAGGGGTAGAAATAGTCTGAATCTTTGTTTACGGTACGTGACACCAGCTTGAGCAACAGAGACTCAAATGAAAAGTCTAATTTAAAAGACTTTACACTGAACGAAATTCAGAGATTCGGGGTCCGTAGAAGACTTCCCACCATGTTTCCAGGGGAAAAAATCCAATTTTGTGGTGCTTTGAACCACTAACCTCAGAACTCATAACACAAAGCTTAAACGAATGAGCTAATTCTTTTGTATCAGTACTGTGTTAGAACCATAATATACAGAGGCAGCATTTATCTACACATTCGTATTCATAACGCGCGTGATGGACAACTTGCAGTATAACTTACTATACTTACAGTAGGCTATAGTATAACTTACAGTATAACTTAATGTATAAAATGAGGTGTAGCCTATCTTTGGAGAATATAAATAAATTTACCAATTTCTTAGTATCTCGCCCTTAACAAAGAAGCATACTAAACAAAACTAAAAATAAGTATTTTCAGACAAAATAAAACTAAATTAGTAAACCCTGTTGAAAAATAAATTAATACAAAATCTGAATGTAAATTTGTCTGCATCCCACATACAGCTACAATAATTAGAACTCTGGCGCCTCTACTGGCCTTTCTCAAGTATCCTACATGATACAAGGCCACGATCTTAACGTCATCTTCCCAAACATCAATTGCGATATCAGGTTGTATTCATCATCATTAGTTTAAGCTTTTCGAAGCTTTTCAATCGCAAATTAATTAATGAAGAAATATTTTGTTTAGTTCAAACTGGAAATATCACCCATAATCCACGCAAAGTATCACGGGACACTGGAAACTCGTGGAAACAAATGTGTACAAGCACACGCACACATAAGAATTAATTCAATTATTCTACAGTTGTACAGCGCTTATTTTGGAACAGTGGCACAAACGGAAGCAAATGGAGATGAAGAAGACTATCATCACATGTACTCTAGCCGGTTGGATGTGCATGTCTTTGTGTCCATGTGTGTGTTTGTGCGTGCGTGCGTGTGGGTCCCAGAGGAAATGTCTATATCCAGGGGACCAGATAAGCTATTGATTGGATGTTCATGTGTATCTGTGCCATCATTTGTCAGTACGGGGCATGGCTTTGCAGTGCAGCCGTGGGGATGTCAGGGGAAACTTTGTGCTGCATTATTAGTGCCAGCTAGAGTCATTATAGACGAGCCTGAAAGTGAGTGGATTCATTACCACATTAGATGTCTTGCTTACCCCTGGCATAACATCAAGAGTTGGCTCATGAAAATGTTATATTTGGTGCTCGAAATAGTTTGATATGCTATACAAGGACGGAGTTAATATGAGGATATTTATAGCCGTGAAGTGTCTTAACACTGCACTAATTAGAACGCTTAGAATAAAACAATGTACTGTACTGTAGAAAATACTTGTCCTGCTTATATCAATACACATATGTCTTTTACTTGTAGACATTCTTGTTCATTTATTTATGTTTTCATATATTTATTTTCAGGCATCTTATAAGTAAGCTAAAGTGAATTGTTATTTCTGTTAAACCTTTTACAAATGGGATTTGCTTTCCTTTTAAAAGGTTTAAGAAAGCAAAGATCAATATCAAATTCAAATGTTCAGTGGTTGTTTGCAAAAGTTACCATTAACAGCAATAGTCTACATCTAATCAAGAACTCTAGAAAAAAAACTTTAGGTTTTGGTGCCTTCTAAATATAGTCTTCATAGACAAGTGTAAGCACTGTTTCTCAACAAGCACAAGTGCTGTCAGTGGAACTAGGTCTATGGTTGTCATGGTAAAGACTCTATTTATGCCGGATGATTTACGACCGTTTCCTGGTTGCTCTCCCATTGGACATTTCAGCTTAATCGACTGGAAACAGGCCAAATGTGAATATATGGAGCAGAATTGTCATTGTATTGCACCAACAGCAGGGTGGTCATTAGCGCCGTTGTTTGGACAATCCTTTCATCAGCTGTAGAGGGATGTGATGTGTGTGCATTGCAGCTTGGCAGTCACAGCCTCCAACTGCCAGATTAGTGGAAGAAATGTGGGTGCACGGTAAAGAGAATGAGGTTGACAGGAGGTTGTACGTGGCTGCTCCCACATCCAAATTTGTCTTACTGTACTTAAACAAACATGACACATGGATGTGCTGTGTGAGGTATAGTCTTCTGGTAGCCTCGCGAGATCAGGATGGTCTTCAGCTTCAGTTAAATTTTGCTGTGAGAATCAGTCTGGAAAGCCTCGGAATCATTTTGAATGTGTCCAAGTAGCAACTTAACTTTCCAATCAGCATTATGTTGATAGCTATACGGGCGTGGTTTAGGTGTGCCGACCATGGTGCCGACAGAGAAAAACGACCAGATTGTTCATCCAATCAACTGCAAAGTTTGCTTGAAAGTACAGCCATTCACAAACAATTTCAATGTACAGCTCCCTAGATGGACCTGTGACAACAATTCCTCGGGCATGTCAGGTTAGTCTTCAAGCATTCTAAGGCACGTTAATCAGCCCATACTTTTTTCTTAAAGATCTAGTCACTCACGCTACTGTTCAAAATTATTTTAATAGTTCTCTCTACCACCCTTTATTAAAGGAAAAGTAAATTGCCTTATTCCCTTAAATTCTAACAGTTGCCCTAAGGGATATTTAGACATATTTGATTTTTTCACATACAATTGTCCTTCATATTATTAACAGGGTACAAGCTGTTAAAGTGCTAATAAAATTCACTTAATGTAGCAATTACAACTAAGGGTGTTCAATAAATATTTTAAGCAAATTAGTCCAGCTATAAAGTGTGGTGGTTTGACTCTTTTCTATAGTTTTTCATCATCCTTATTTTTATCAAACCAAAAAAGATACAGTACTGCAAAAGCTGCATTTCACAATGATTTCACCAAACTAGCTAGGTAAAGCTAGCTGACATATCGGTTTAATTCTCAGTGACACACCCCGGTCATTTCCTGAGCTATGACATCTGACCTGTCCTGTGAGGATGCACTCCAATCACAGCCAAACAGGAAGAACAGAAGGCATTATGAGTGGCCTCATGGGAAATGTAGTTCTGGCACTTTAAAGTGGGATATGACTCACCATCTGTTTCCCTCATTTTGTCATTACGCAAGCACTGCACTTGTTTGTTTGATTTATCTGGGAGTGTGTGTGTGTGGAGGGGTATATTGTGTGTTTCTCTGCAGAAATAACGTTGGGCTGCTCAAATGTCTTTATCTTACTGAATATTAGCCTTTGATTATAAGAAAACTGACCTTGTGAAATCTCACCCATGTTTTCTCTCCTCCTTTCATTCCCATATTCTGTAACTGAGAATCCGAGCCGAGCAATAATGCCCGCCTTGCATTTCAGTCTGTGCACTCATGAATAGAGTATCTTATAGAGACACTGAAAGCTCACTCACTCATTTGAGTGCACAGCCCTTTATCTACCACTGTGTGAAGCAGTTACAGTACAGTACAGTACGTTACTGTATACACTCCCCTCACCCACCCACACACGCGCGCGCATACACACACATATACCGTGTCATTGTCTTGCTGGCATGATAGATATTCCAGGCATCTCTCGATGGCAATATTGATATTTCTGTCTCATTGCTTATGTGACGGAGATCGTCCGTCCCCCTCTGGGAATCGAACCCCGATCTCCCACGCAGAGAGCGGACGCTCCTACAAGGCAGGCCAAAAACCCATGGGCCCTGGCCTGCGTCGCCAGAGCGTCCCATGAGGTGTCGGATAGTGAGGATTAACACCGCACAGCTACCTGCTGGCCACCGTTACACTCTATTGTGCATTCAGAGAAATAATCCCCCCCCCCCCACCCCACCCCAGCTACACTCCGCTGTGTCTCCGCCACCGTTTCTTTCTGTTTCACACATAATCAGGTCCCGACAGAGAGTCACAAGACGCAAGGGCAAGTGCACCGTGGTTAAATCCCAAAATAACCTCAAATGTGTATTTTCACGAGCAGCCATGCACATTTTGTAGACAATTCCGAATTACGCTTCCTTATTGTTGTTTGTCTTTTCCTTTCTGCCGGTACTTATGTGAAGGGGGTAAATCTTCCGAGCAGAAAAGAGATGAAATTGACACGCGCACACATACAGCGATACACATTTTCCCTGGCAGGAAAAATGAGTGCGTAAAACTCGCCCCGATCAGACTAGCTTGTGCTGGTGTGCTGCTTAAAGGAGTGATAAACAGCTACTGTAGATAACATTGCTAAAAAGCACCAGCGGTAGCTCGTACAAGGAAGATGAATGGGCAGGTGTTTTATTCATTTATTTACCTGTCTGAGAGAGGGCTGAGTAGCATGCCTATACAAGATATCCACATCACAATATGCTGGAGTTTTGGTGTAAGTTATTAAGATTTTGTTATGGATTTCTATGAAGTGTAGATCTTATCAGACATTACATTATACGTCGTCTGTCCTAGTATTCCAAGATTACTGATTGGACTCACTGACTGGAGCTTGGTTTATCTTGTCTCAAACACCCTCGAAAGTGGAAATATCACTTGTGAACATACTGTATGTACAGTACAATACGATACAAAAACTATAAGCACCTCACAGAAGAGACAGACAGAAGCCCTCGAAGCACGTCCTCCTAGAAAGCCTTCTAGAGTTAACATGATATTGAACTTGGCTCTGTCCCTAGAGTACAGAATTCACAGGTACTTAAGGGAATACAAAGCCCTAGATGGAAGCAAAACCGAAGAAAAAATAACTAGATGAGAGAAAGTGAAGACAGTGGAGCTGGGGTAAATGCTAAAAACAGATTTTGAATTGAATTGAAAACTTTTGAATCAATGATTTGATTGTAATGCAAACTTTGACCAATAAAAACGTATATCTGTTTGGATCATCAAACGAATGTTAGCCGTTCATACAAGCAGAGATATGTATGGTCAAATCGATTTAATACTGATGAGAACCCTGAAAGACATTCTTAGCTTTTTGAAGTATAGGCCAAGATTGCAGTGGGCCGCCCATCTTCACTCAGCTTATTAAGACGGGACTCTTCATCCATGAGAAGACTTGCATGCTGCAGCCACTTATGGGAGGTTTGTGGCTAATCTGGATCCAGTGTGGATGACATTTAGTGGTGTAAGGAGTCAGGGGACCTCATTTTGACAATGGCAACATCAAGACATAGCCGTAAACTGACAAGGCAAACACTGTGATATCGTACGAATAATGTGGAATGGATTAATCCCCTCCCCCCCCCCCCCTTAACACACATGTTGCTCCCATTATCATACTGTATATATCAGTACAGTTGATAACTGAGGTCTACAGTAAGTAAGATGCTCTAGCTAAGAGGAAGGATTTTGATGATTGAATGATCAGCTTTGTCTTGTTTTGTGAAGTAGACAAAAGATTCCCACACCTCATTGATAGGAGAATGATGCCTTGCTTTGTTGGCTTCACAAGGCATGTTGTCTGTCACAGCACTGAAGGACATTGACGCCATGGCTATCACTCTTATTATATCGCTCCAAAGGACTCTTCTATGGCAAAACGGATGAGTTACACACACCCTCGTGTTGTATACTGGTTAGGATGAATCACAATGATGCATTGTGTGCAATGATTCCATCAGATCTGAAGCCTGATGGTGTTTACACTGTAGCCTCGGTCCAACATGCTGTTCGGCAGGCCTACGGGGCAACCCTGTCGTCAGTAGTCTGCCATGCTTGGAGTGGCGGTGCGGGGCCCATCACATGGATCCAATATCCATTGAAAAACAAATGGTCTTCTTTTTACAGTGTGGCGTTGTTGAAATTAGCCAATTTTTAAAAGGTCAACATGCAATCAAAGCACCAATAAAAAGCATCTTGCAAGGTCGACGTATTAGCTGGATACATTTATGGTCATTAGCATTTGTTAGCTACTGTATTGGCCACTATTTTACCTTTCAACTATTATAAATTAAACATGCCATGGAACACCTTTCATGTCAACAATAGATATATGTACTATTGAAAAGCAGGTGCCATTATAGCAGGCCATTAGAATCCCCCACCTGCAGTGCATCATACTCAATGAACATCGCCATTTGTCCCATATTGTGCCTTTTTTCTTCTTCTTTTTCCTCCAGTGCTAAACTCTATTGTGTTAGCACTACGTTCATTCAGTTCATGTTTATTCACAACTGAGAACATAGCCAGGTTGAGATCAAACAATAGCATTGGATGTGGAGGGGTTTTGTTTTAAATCACTTCCCAATACACATCTGCAGTGTATTGAAGTGGGACTTCCTGTGTTAGCTGTGTTAATTGTGTCCTCCTGAGCACGGCTGGCTCAGCCGACCAAGCGCGGAAGACAAAGGGGGCTTCGCTAACCAACGCTGTCGCTGACATAATAGACTCATCACTAAGCAAGCAGAGAGCTCACGGGAGTGCAGCAGTTATTGTGTTCCCATCATGGGGGCCCAGGTCCTTACACATCCGCTGCTGGCATTGATACAGCCTTCTGTGTGCGCGTGTGCGTGTGTGCGTGTATGTGTGCACAAGCGTGTTTATTCAATGTTGAGGAGGAGGAGCAGCACATAAATATCCTCCTCCTAGTACCCACTGATTTCCAGGGAAAGATGTGTGGGAGGATTGTGCTGAGTGGAGTCCGACGTATTACACACAGTCCTTGGATACTCACAGGGAATTAAGGAATTACGTATTCTGTTTTTCAATTTAAATGCAAATGTTGGGAATGGGAGCTCCCAGGTAGAGAAACCAGAGACACTGGGAGACGGAGATAGTATGTGTGTGTTTGTGTGTCACCCATGTTTAGAGGCTCTGTGGATAGTGTTTCAGAGTGCATGTGCGTGCGTCACACACAAATGGCTATCGTCAGTCACGTCTCCCAGGGCAACGCATAGTAGGGTAATTACATCTGCTACATGCTGACCTGACGAAGGTCACCACGCCATCATGTGCTTGTGCTCATTTGTGACTACCTGCGAAAGACACGGGCACCCTCATTGTGCATGTAGTGTATCCATAGCCGTGCGCATATGATCACACACACACACGTACAGTAAACAGAACCCCACGAAGGCAGTTTCTTCTCGGTATTCACAGTTGGCACACCGTTGCCCACCGGCCCAAATGTGTCACGGTGACCCACTCCGGCCTCGGCAGCCGTTCCTGTGCAGCATGCAGCTCACTTACAAAGCCTTGTAAATGTCTGCCCTGCTTCCATAAATTCCCGGGAGTGACTCGCGCAGCCTCATTTACATAATGGAATAGAACAGACTCATTGGGGATTGTGACTCGGCAGATTTATGCTCCAAATTTTCAATTTGGTAAAACATATTGTTGCGGCTGAGCGAGCCACGAGCCCCGCACACAGACACGGCTCCTCCACAAGGAATCTGTCATACTTAGGCCCCGGCTTATTTGTGGGTTTTGTGCAGAGCGACAGATAACCGGGAGGGAACAAGGGACTGAATTACGAAAGAATGTTAGAGAACGAGGGGAAAAACTTGGTAAAATTATACTATTGAAAATGATGTTTGTAGTATGTAAGAAGTATATAAAGGCCTATTTTTATGAGACTGAACAACGCATCAAACGTTGATGTATGCTAATATATTATTGTTGTTCATGATGTATGATGTTAGCACCAAACCAGAAAGAACCAAAATGTCCAGCCCGATCAGTATTAGCGTGCTTCTAAAGTTAGTTGGAAAACTTCTCATATAAGTATGTGTGTGTCGTGGATCAAGTGGTACAGTATATTGTAAAGTTTGATTGTGGTGACTCAGCGTTTTTAAATCGACAGCGGGTTAGCGTGACTCAGCAAAGCTGGGCCAGAAGCACATCAACTGACATTGTTGTTGTCGTATGGTATTGTTCCTTGTGCACCTCCTCCATACCACCTTCCCTGCTTCCCTTCTCTTCCTTCCCCTCCTCACTCTCACCTGCTCCTTCTCCTCATATCTTTCCCTTTCTCTGCTGTCCAACGATATTTACAGTTTGTTCAATTGCAGTACCTAGCAATAGGTGCCGTTTTAACGTATACTGTACGTTTTAACGTATACTGTACTGCAGGGTCAGTCATTCACAAGAACGCTTGCTAACTTTGAGCACAAATCAAAACAATATCCCTTCATGGTGCCGCCCCACACATCGAAACGCATTGTGAAGCAAAGCTTAGTACTACGACTTTGTTGATGTTCGCTACTTTGTGTTCCTATTTACGGAGCCTGGGCTGGGTAAAAGTACCCGATTATTACCCGAGAATTGTAAGCTTTCAAACTGCGAGGAGATATTTGGTGAATTTGTCCTATAGTCTACATTATTAGCTTACAATTAGCTTGCAAAAGCTGACTACCTTAAAATGTATGCGAAGGATGCCGGCCGGCCACAAACCGGCAACCAGTTGGTTTAGAATCTATAACAAACGCTCCTTTAAAACAGACAACATCCTCTTGATATGATATGAATAGATAGATAGATCTTACAGTCACAACAGTCAGAGCTGAGCAGAAAGTTTGTAAACACTCTTTCACCATATCTTCTTTAAAGCATTACCCTAGGATGTCGATCGTCGAGTGCCTCAGCCCCTCCAATATGACCCAACCCATGAGCACTCCTGTGTCATTCACACGGCTGTGCTCCCAAACAAGCTGGCGACGATTGATCAGGGTTCTTTGCGCGTTACATAATGTGACTATGTGGGAAGTTGTCCCTGTAAGTGTCCCTGTAAGACATACATCATCATAGCCTTGCCCTACCTGTTGTGTGTTCCTCAAGTGAGGCTGGTGATGAAAAGATCTCCTCTATAATACGAGAGAGGGACAGTAGCTGCATTTACATGGACCCTAGTTATTCCCTAGATTGGAATTGGGTAATATGCCCAACGCAAACGAAAATGCTCCATATAAACACCTCAATCGGAAGAGAAAGACCCAGTCAGAATGAAATTTCATTCCGAAGCTGAGGTGTAGTATAACCCATTCCATAACCCGATTGAAAGAGGAATTCTACCATGTAAATGGTAAAACCAGATTACTTCCTTGCTGCGCATGTCCCAGGTCTGTGTGTGAACAGCAAATTGATTGGAGACAAGGCGATATCCTGCACAGCCGCTGTACACGGTCTGGACAAAACAATTGTGACGTGTAAATAAGTTAATGGCAGCTACAGTGACTGCACCTAGAGCTGTAAATCCAGTCACAAATAGCCTCACTCACCACTGACATGCCAAAGGCTAGCCGGTTTTTGCTGTTATGCTAGCGGGACACACATTATTGAGCCTATGTGTGTGCATTTATTCCAGTTAATTGCGATGACGCATGTAAATCCCCGACCCGATTAGATGACATGACTATGTAAACAGGCAACCCGAAATCTTCAATCGAAAGGACAAATCGGACAATAAAATGTCCATGTAAACCCAGCTAGTAATTAGTACTGTTGAGCCTGAGAGAGTATAACACTGCGGTTTTCTTCTCAGAAGTAATCTGACAGCTATTAATTAGTATCAAAAAAGATATTAAT
>JAODUK010018066.1:0-51101 GCA_027564635.1 Typhlichthys eigenmanni
GCAGTTCTGAAGGCGAAAGGGGGTCAAACACAGTATTAGTATGGTGTTCCTAATAATCCTTTAGGTGAGTGTATATCATAGGAAACTATTGGTGCCTATACAAAAAAGTATTATAAAAGACCGCTTTTCACCGCCTGAACAAGGAAATGCCATAGTACCTGTCTTGGCATCCGATAGAACACTAGTAGAGTGTAAAACGTTTTGAAAAAAGCATATACAAATATTTATTTCCAGCGAATCTCTTAGATACACCAACATGTATCATAGGAAACAATCTGCCGACACAAAATAATATTTATAAAAGCATGCAGTTGTAGGCTAGTCTTGGTTAATAATGCTCAAGCAAGACATATAATGTTTCTTTCCAGCGAATCTAATATTTATACCATGATTGTCAAAGGGGGACAGTCTGTGCATGCATGAAGGTTATGGTGTTGTTATAAACATTCCTAATTACAAAGTATTACTCTCTAGCACATATGGGCCTGCGTCAAATCAACGGACGGACAGTAACATTTTTGGAGAGGTGCCTGTCAGCCTACGCCGTACCCTACGCCGTAGCCTGACGCGCTGGTTGCTTTGAGGCAGAAGCATTAGAAAATCATTTGACAGCCTACTACACATGAAGGGTGTGGAATCATTTAAAAAAAAATATATATATATAAACTGTACAGTCATTTATATCATAATCGCAGTACCTTTTGTTTTGCTGTTGTAGTGTCGTGGACCTCTCTCACAGCTGGGGTGCTATTGGAAAACTGGTTCTCAAAAGAGCTCATCGGCTTCACAGGATGAGGCCTGTCAAAAGATTGCGTATTTTAGCATATATAAACAGTTCAAAGCTACATCACACCAGAGGAGTACAACTGATGAGATAGAAACTACTACACAGAGCAGAAAAATAGAAACATTAGCTCAAAGCTCACAAATCCAGCTGCCTCAAAAGGTAAAGTACTGGAATGAAAATAAAAAGGTTGAAACCAACCTATTTAATGATTCGAGCTCTATTAAAAAAAAAAAAAAAAAAAAGTCTATATTCATTGTCATTGAATAGTTTTGTTAACACACATATGATGCAAATGGTATATCTAAACTGGCCTGTTCAATCTCACCTGCGTGGAGTTGAGGCCAGACCACCTCCATTGTTATTCAGTACATTGACCTCAGAAGGTGAGACCCAGGCCCGCAAAGGAGTCTTTCCCTCAGACAAACCTTCCAATTGATATGGAGAGTCTTCCATAGCTACATGGAAGGGCTCTGAAGTGTTCATTAAAGAGGACATGGGAGAGGTCGAAGGTAATACAAAAGGTCCTGCTCCGAATGGATCCTGCAGTTTGAGGGAGTCCCCTTTAATTGCCGTAGCTGGCATAGTCTTTTGAACAGCTGTGATTTTGAAGTCTTGTTTAGGTGTGGCTTCTTGATGAGCCTTGTCATCCTTGATAACAACATTGGACAGAGACTGAGGAGTCTGGTTTCTTCTCTGTGAATGCCTGCTTTGGAAAACAGGACTGTTTTGACTGACATCTTGTTTCTTGTGCCCAGTGTGTTTTCCTGAGTCACTATCATCGAAAGCAGAGAAGGGATCTGTTGGCTCATTTGTTGTAAAATATTTGGCAAGATTATCATCGGCCATTCCTTGATCTGCAAGTCTCTGCTCTGTCTGTACTCTGCCAGTAAAAAGGTAATCTACACTGTGGTTGTTCTCCAACTGGGCCCAAGGATCTCTGGAAAGAAGGACCCCACTGGGAAATGGATCAGACTTAAAAATGTTCTCATTTGCCTCATCTATGTCCATGTTGCACATGGCAGTGTTGGATACATTTGGATTGTTACTTTTGAGTGTATTGACAGAAACATTCAGATTTTTATCAGAATCTGATTGTTTGATTGATTCGTTACTCCCAGCCTTTTGTCTAGGTTTTGCTGTCGGCATTTCCTTGGCAATAGTGTCGGGCATTGCTTGTTCTAGTTTTGAATCCCCAATGTGGTTGGGTTGTCTGGACCCCTCTATAGACTGCATAGATATTTGATCATCAGCCATAGTAGGTGGGCGGAGCGCCTTCCTCACGCTACTGTTTGGCATCATGGATTGCACTTCTCCACTGTCTGGCATGATGGATTGCACTTTTATGCTTGAAGTCTCAGTGTCATTAGACCCAGAGACTAATGGTACTGAGATAGGACTTTCTACAGATTGTGTAATTTGTGAATTAACCAGACTTTGTTTTTGTCTCAAGTCAGATAGCGTTCTGGGGGGTGTAGAAACTACAGGTTTAGGTGGAACGGGGGCAGCTACCTTTTTGGATGAGCTTGGTTTGGTATCCTGAGGATATGCTTTCTGGTTGAGCAAAGTGGAGCTTTCTATTTTTATATGCCCAATGTTGTTGGGTTGTCTGGACCCCTCTTTAGACTGCATAGATATTTGATCATCAGCCATAGTAGGTGGGCGAAGTACCTTCCTCACGCTACTGTTTGGAATCATAGATTGCACTTCTCCACTGTCTGGCATGATGGATTGCACTTTTCTGCTAGAAGTCTCAGTGTCATTAGACCCAGAGACTAATGGTACTGAGATAGGACTTTCTACAGATTGCGTAATTTGTGAATTAACCAGACTTTGTTTTTGTCTCAAGTCAGACAGTGTTCTTGGGGGTGTAGAAACTACAGGCTTAGGTGGATGGGGGGCAGCTACCTTTTTGGATGAGCTTGGCTTGGTCTCCTGAGGATATGCTTTGTGGTGGAGCACAGTAGTGCTTTCTGGTGAGAGTGAGGATTTAGGATTGGGCACATGTACCTCAGGATCATCAACACTCATCTCTTTACCAAGAAATTCCTCTGGGTGTTCCCGTTGTTTCTGACTGACCTCAGCAATGAGATGGTCCCATCGTGTATGCCCTTGCACGCCATGTCTTTTTTGTGGGAATAAAGATTCATAATCAGGCAGTGGTAGAGGTGGTCTTTTGCCACGCAGCAGTCCACCAGCATCATAGTATCCAGGGTTCTCAAACTCCCGAATAGGTTCAATCTTACTTCCTGAGACACTCCTTGAGGGTTGTTCCTGCAGTGCAGACACTTCAGCGTGGGCTCTATATCTAACATGGTTAGGTGGCAGGGGGGCTCTTCGTTTTGTTTCAGACATTGTTGGTGATGATACCACAAAAGACAAATTTGCAATGTCGTCACTGGGAGAGTCAGAAGAGCTAGTCTTTGTTTTAGGGGGAGCCAAGGAAGAATGGAGACTAGAGAACATAACCAGGGACTCTGATGGGACACTAGACAGGGTGGATTCAGGGGTAGTTGGGGAGGAAGGGTACTGCTCAATACGAGATTGAATATCACTGGGTTCGGGGCTCACAAAGTCAGCCAATCTGCCAAGAAGTAAGAACAAAGGCCTAAAAGTCAGTGTGACTATCAAAATATTCCTATACCATGAACATGTTCACCACCGCCAAAAGACCCAATCACCTCTTTAGGATACTGTAAGAAACAGATACCAATAATATATAATGGAAATCTTCACTAAAACAAATAAAGCAGAACTAAATCCAATGTGATGCTATTAAACATTACACGATATACTAAAGACAAAAGCTTTTCTTTAAGATGGATTTAAAGAAAATCTAAAAAAACAAGACTAGTCAAGAAATAAATGTGCAGGCATTAATCAACGCGGCAGTTTTTCCTCTGGCATTACCATCAAACTAGAATGTTAAAAAAAAGATACTTTTTAAAATCAGTAAAGAGAGAATCTGGTTCATAAAAACAACCTACTGCATCTGAAATGCCAGGCTTTTCTGCATTTTATATAGCCTAGCATACATGCTATGAACAGTATTTAACAGTTGAGGTCCAACTAGTAAACACTGTAGTAAATAGCAACAATACCGACCTGATAAAGTATCCAGCTTAATTAATTTAACTTAAATAAACTCCAAAAATGTCCAAAACAGATATACTGCTTGTTTGTCACAATGTGCAAACTCAAATAATCCAATAACCTGTTTCACACCATACCATTCCACCTCTAATGACAAGCTCACTACAACAGAAACCACCAACCAGCACAGAAACAAAACTGGTCAAACAGGTCCCACCGCCGTGTAATGGAATTCACTGTTTTTCTGTAGCAATCCAAGATGGTGACAGAACAAAAAGATGGTTGTGTGACGTTTGTTCTCAGTTTTTTCTATTCTTACCACAGTGTGTGAAAGGAAGGTGCTTAATAACACTTGTTTGTAGGGTTCACTGTCAAATCCCTAATATGCAACTACAGAAAAGTACACTGGTTAAGCCATTTTATTATTATGATGGTATGCAATAGAAAGGAATGCTATTGACAGTGGGCCTCCATTTTTCTGAGAGTGTGCATAGAATTATTAGAAGTATAAAACCTCAATAGTGCATACTCACCTTTAAAAAAGGCATCTTACACACATTTTCAAAAATGATGAATCAGTCCAAGTCTGATTACAATAACCAAACAAATAATAGCATAACAACACACACCCAAAAAAAATAAAACATTTACAAACATGAGTCTAAAAGAAGAAATTATTTAACAAGAGGCAAACCTACCTTGGCTTTACCGCAGACACTTTTGCAGTACGGTTGAGGATCACCATGGCAGATTGGATTTGCTGACTGCGGGAGGGTTTCGGATGACCTGCTGGCTCTTCATCAAATGGGTTCTGACCTTCTGAGCTAAGGGGGGTCTCCTCGAAGGGGTTGGTTGCATGGTGGGAGCTCTGCGCCTCCTGATGTTTAGAAGCACTTCTAGGGGCTGGTTTGGGCACCGACTCCTTGTCATCACTTGGGTGGTGCACCTCCTCCTTTTTCTCCTCTTTCTTCCTGATCATACCAAACAGGGAGGTGAGCCTTTCGCTCATAGAGGCCTCCTCCTGCCGTTTAAGCTCCTCAGCCTTCCGAGCCTCTTCCTGTTTCCTCTGGCGCTCCTCTTCCATCCTCTGATTCTCTGTTGCCTCCAGCCTCCTGTGCTCCTCCTCCTGTCTTCGCCTGTCTTCCTCCTCTTCCCTCTGCTTCTTCCTCTTCGCCTCGTCCTCTGCGGTGCGTCTCCTCCTCTCCTGCTCCTCCTGGTGTTTGCGCTCCTCGTCCTCCCGCAGTCTCTGCGCCTCAGCCCTGCGCTTCTCCTCCTCCTCCTCCAGTCTCTTTGCCTCCGCTCTGTGACTCTCTTCTGCCCGTCTTTTCTGCTCCTCCTCTTGATGGCGCTGTTGCTCCAGCGTAGGGCCGTCTGCGTCGGGCCTGCGGACGTCCTCCGCAGAGCCCTGGCCCGAGCTGTTCAGGCTGAGCGTAGAGCCGCTCTGTGGCTCCGCCTCCTCCGCGTACACGTGGTTGCCGTTGATGCACAGGCTGTTGGGGTCATTGTTGCTCTGCTTGGAGCGGCCCAGCAGGGAAAAGGGACCTTGAGACACCTTGCTGTCATTGCTGCCTGTGCGCTTGTGGCCCAGGAATTTGAATTTCTTT
Source organism: Typhlichthys eigenmanni (assembly GCA_027564635.1). Taxonomy (NCBI): domain Eukaryota; kingdom Metazoa; phylum Chordata; class Actinopteri; order Percopsiformes; family Amblyopsidae; genus Typhlichthys; species Typhlichthys eigenmanni. The sequence goes on from JAODUK010018066.1 coordinate 5,482, forward strand.
TTGACTGTGGAGCAAGGGAGGGAGAGAGGGAGCGACACTCAAGTATGATGTAATCGTTTTACACAGTGCCTACAGTATACACACAATAACACACCCGTTATTATTCAAATGTAATGGGGACGAATGGACCATTTAAATACATCGAAGTGAATAAAACGCGGGTAGGGTTACCATCAGGAGAGTCCATGTTGAGGCCGGATGAGCGGCTCCCAGTGAGGGAGGAGTTCTTCTCGGGCAGCGTGCCCAGAGTCGACATGGACTGGGAGACGTTGCGTTGCAAGTTGGTTTTGGGAGCAAAGAGGGTTTTGAGCTTGGATTTCTTCTTGACTCCCGCAGGCTGGTTGAGAGACTGGGCGTCAGCCTCCCCTTCACTGTCCGTCAGGACCTGGCTAGAGGGCACGATAGCAGAGGCCGAGTCGGAGAGGCCGTCCTTTCTCTTCCCGCGGACTTTATCCTTCAGCTTGGAGATGCGGGAGCGCGGCTTGTCCTGCATTGACAGGTCAAACATGCTGGCTGACATGTTGTTCCTCATGAACTGAATGTCTAGCAACACCTCTCCTCGAGCTTTGTCCTCCTTGCCTGTCTTATCCACCAGCGTGAACCAGCTACAAACCACAGACACAATAGGACGTTAATGGTAGCACTAACACCAGGCCGTTTTTACCACAACACCTGTGGTTCATTTACGTGAAAGACATTCTTTGTACAATAATAGGAATATTCTTTGAGAAATCTTCAGAAGGCATCATATTAAATCACAAATTTAGTGTTTCCCAACTGGCAGTGAATGCATCCTAGTTTGTTAAAACATGCCATGTGAATGTTAGAATTGGCCTGAGTGAATGAGTCCCGCATTTTTCTATTCCACAAATTCTTCTAAATGACAGAGGCCAAACTAAATGGTCCTGAAATGCTAAATACAAGCTGAAAATAGGCTTCCACAGCAAGCTGAAATTTCAAACCCTGACGACAAGTAAAAATACTGGTGCATTACAGGTGATTCCTGTATACACAAAGGCTGTACAGCTTGTTCAATCTAGTACACTTAAGAGCTAGCCTACATGCCAACCAGAGATACAAGTATGACAATTACATCTGTGTTCACATTTACCACCATTTCCTGTCTAACAATACCTGAAGTTAGTCTCTATAAGTGAAAGGTAGACAAATAAGAATTAATTTATGTAAGCATTAGCAAAACAAGCAATAATTTCTGATATGCTATAATATATAGTAGAGAGTAAACCTATAAACTTCAAAATAACAGTCACAATAAGAGTATGGCTGAATGATGATACAGCACATCTGGGAGAAATCTATCAAAGATAAGCATGGTCTGAATTACCATTAGAAATACATGATACAGTTTATTTTCCTGGCAGTGAACTTTATTTGACCAGGTAGTAATAATGCACAGTGTGTAAATGTCATTATTGCTGCATTAATTTTAGTGCCATGCGACTCCAAACACAATCTAGTGAAGAACACATGGATGGGAGTCAACCAACATTCCACATCATTTCAGACATGTGGGGACTTGGACTCAAGAGGCACGTCCAAGAGATGTAATGAAAGCTACAATGACACACATTCCTCATCTCCCACCCTTAATGCTTCATGCCAAGTCAAACAACAATTTGCTACACAGACATAAATCAAGAAACTGCATTAGGCTACATTCCATTGGCTGTAGTTGTTAAAGCAACATTTAGTCTAGTTATTGCTATATTTATGTTTTAGCCTATTAGACAGTGGCCTGACAAAGGCTATGGTCCTGTTTAACCAGTTCTATCAGTTGAAGGGCACTTCCCTTTTAAGCTTAATAATTAACCCCCTCCACCTACAGTATTAGTCCTGTAGACATTGTTATGGGTTCATAGTATACTATATAAAATGAGTTGGTCATGATGGTGCAATATTGTGATACAGCCCATATGCTACATTTGCCTTTGATGAGTATATTAACATGTTTAAATATTCCTAAATCCCCATGACCCTCTAAGCTTCGTCAGAAGCAGAACAAATAAATTGGCATGCTTGTCATCACTGCTGTCAACTAGACAAATTGTATGATTTCTGATCATGTTTTGCCTACTTGTATGCCTTTTAAGTCTACACAAGAGTGTCTTATGTGAAATCTGAAATCATGAAATGTCTAATGATCAATGCTGCTCTTTACTTCGAGTACTGAATTTATTATTATTAATATTTACAATAAGAATATTGTCATCTGCAAAGTGTTGCCCGCCTGTCCATTATAGTCAAGAACTGACCTTAATGCTTGTCCAAGAAACACACTCTAAGTGTGTTGTATTTAAGTGAGATTGTTGACTCAGCCACATACAAATATAATTAAGACATGAAGAGGTAAAAAAAAAAAATTTGAATTATCAAATATGTTACCAATTTATAGAAGATCATTCAGTAACATTTTCAAATAATAAAATAATCTCTTAAGAGATGTACCCTACCTTGTACTTTACAACTAGGCCTATTTAATATGATGTACTGTATAACATACAATTATATTAGTTGACAACTCCAAAATGGGCATGCCTTTTTGAGTTTTAGACTGCTGGGTAAAATACATAACCTGTTATGATGTACCACCATGACTTCATACTTTATAAGTTGATTTTAGTGCATGTACATTTAGCTTAGGCCTGAACTTAGACTGAACTTGGAACTAAATTACAACCATATACTAACAGCAAAAGAAAAAAAGTGTTAAAGTGTAACTGTACCTCAGCGCTGAGCCCGACTACACCCACTACAACTTAGAAAAATGCATCAAGGAGCTGGGTGAGGGGAGGGGAGAGACCGAGAGGAGGACCCCCCATTAACATTAATATTTTAATGACATATGATCGTACCAAGTGTACCCTTGAAAACCAGCCACTGGTAGGGGTGGGAATCACCAGAGGCCCCACGATATGATATTATCCCGATACTTATGTCACAATACAATATTATTGTGATTTTAAACATAATGAGATATTCTGCAATTTATTACTTTTTCTAACTTTGTCAACATCTGTTTGTTCATCTCACATAAATTGTATTGCTGCAAAATGTGATTGTCAAGCAGACTGACATGAACCTGTCATAAATATTGAATGTGTTAAAGTTAAATTATCACGTGCAATTTGTATAAAAAAAGATAAATGACGTCCGTGTATCGATACAGTATTGCCACGGGGAAAAAATAAAATAAAATCGCAATACTATGCCGTTTCAATTCCCCCCCATCCTACCAGCCAGGTCCTGGGATGATTTTTTTTGGTTATGTTTTCAGCCCATAAAATGCAGATTTACATCAAAATGGGCGCTGCACAGCGGCTGCCCACTGCTCCCTTGAATTTCGCAACATGTGTGCACCTTTACCTTACAGATATATTCTAATACTTTGATCATTACAGCTCAAAAAACACATTTTAGGGTGCAGTTACTTTAATGTTGTTGACTACCCACATACTGTATAACATACCATAACAAAACCAGTTATTGTTTGTTTTGACTCTTCTGATGCCATATAACCATTAGCTGTTCCCATTGTGCAAGAAGAGAACTCTCTTTAGCATTAAGGAATCCTTGTCTTCAATGTCAGACTGTATCAGCACAAAGTAGGACAGTAATCTAACACCACACCTCTTGCAGGGTAAAACAACATCCAATACTCATACTGATGGTGAGACCATACTGTATACAAAAGAGAAGAGTAACAGATGGTAAGTCAAGTAAAAAATTAAATCAACTACAACAAACGTGTGAGCATTTACTGAGTAAACAGAAGATAAGATTTAAGATAGTACAATAAACATGAGTCGATTAGTAGTTGCGTAAAAAATATGCCCTTGGCAAAGCGATAATGAGACTTAGGCCTACTAGCCTACATTAGCAAGAATACAGGCATCGCTCACTGCCTCGTCTTAAACCAAACCTACAAACCTACCTAGTGCATAGACACTAGAGAGGAGATTATAGAGGCAGCAGATTCCCTCCCTTACATAAAAAGGGTGTGTAAAACATGTGAAAGTACAAATATTATGTTTTATTTTGACTGCTGTTACACCTATTAGGTTACACCCATGCAATGTCATTCTTTGGACGTCAACTAACAGGAATAGTCATCTGTGAGCAAATTAATTATAAATAGCATGAGCAGAATGCAATTAATGAATTTCTAAAGGGCAGGGATGGGCTTCACACTATCTTACAAAAGGGACATATTTTTCAATATGGAATGCAAGACAGCAGTAATGTATCAAGAAAAACAAAACATTATTCATTTATCTTAAAATAGTTGTTAGAGAACATGTTTCCCAGCCACCTAAACAGAATAACAAGATCGCTCAATTTACAATTTGGTTTATACAGAGAACCCAATGTGAAACTGGGCTTGATCCAAGTAGGCCACTGTAAGAGATACATTTTGTGGCATATTTGACAATTTTATTTTATTTATTAGGCCTAGGCCTAAACAGTTTAGTTACACAAAGGTTAGATGAGTAACAATTACACATTTTCCAACGACATACAGCTTACTGTATATGGATGAAGTCAAATAATAAAAAATAAATAGTTATCAAATGTACAGCATTTAACATATACGGTACTGTCGTGCAGCTCGAAATGCTTTCGTTGTTGCTGAAGGAAAAAAACTGACATGAAATTTTAAGCAAATGTACTTACTCTGTCTTTTCGCGAGACTTGTTGTCATGAAGATCCAGTAAATTTATAATAGCTTGCCCGAGGAACTTGTCAAGCCCAACATGGGCACGGTGCATTATTATAATGTGAAGTGTACATCGTTCAGCATTATTTGGGTGGAATAAAGGGAGGTCAAACGATGCCTCTTCTTTCCACATTGGAACAACACATCTTTCAGCAACAGATGTAGAAAACTTATCTTTGGCCATCTGGAAAATGGCATAGGCGTCGTTGGTTCCATTTTTCCCCTTGATACGCAGATTGCGAGCTTCATGCACCGTTACCTGTACACTTGTAGGATACCACTGTTGGCTTTGGTCAGCCAGCGACATTATAAAGCTTATTAGCTTGGACACAGGTTACAACAGTCACGTTTACACTGAAGTCCAACTAAGTTTGCGATATAGATAACTTTCTCCGTAACTTTGTTGTTCTCCGTTGAATGCACCTAGCTCAATTCAGGAAGCGCGGTGGCTAATATTATTGCTACCGTAGGGTTAGGTCGCTGTCGTAATACCGTGCACCCCTCCTATTTACCTTTCCTAGCTACGAAAACAATGTGTAGATAGTCCAGTTAGTTTTCTGAATTGCAACGCAAATTCGATATTAATGTGTAGTCTACTGTAATAATATTTCCACGTTGTTCTAGTAGGCTTGGGATATCATATTTTCTTTACTCATCATAACAGTTTACTGTACTTCCCTAATAAATGTATCCGCCCATACTCTACATCCCTCTGTCTGGTTGGCTACTTATCCTGTTGAGACATTTACATTCAGCCGTTTATTGGATGCTGGTGGATGCAGGGATGTGAATAATAAAGGACCGCTATGTTATCCACAGATCTGGAATCGGGTTACCTTTTCGTAATAGGCCTAAAACAGTCCTACAATACAAGCAGGTAATTCCCAGTCACGGATATGCAGCCAATTTTGCCTCTGGATTTGTGAGTCACAGGCCTATGGGCTTAAAGTTATAGCCTACAACTAGTATTAAAATTAATTCCATTAATTCGTTTACAATTACAGTTTTTATAACTTGTTGCTGGCTATTGTATTATAACAAGTGACTTATGTATAAAGTAGTTAAGTAATAAAGTCACACACTTATGCTCTCTATTGCTCTCTCCATTTGACTTTTAATAATAATAATAGCCTAATAATACTTTGTATAATTTATTTAGCCTGTAAGCAAAATAAATGACACGGTTTATAAGATATCAAAGAACCATCACTGACCAGCACTGATTTGTGTCATAACATTTAAGTCCCATTATTTACTTTACAGCTAAAAAAAACATTAATTGTAAGGTAGTTACTCTTTAATTCTTTACACTTTAATACACCATACAAAAGCGGAACAAACCAGAATGCCCTGTGGAATAACAAAAGAAAAACAAAACAGTAGGCAGCAATACTAAGCAGTAATTCCTGTTTATTTCCCGAACAGCATATCTGCCAAAATGTACATATAAATAGAAGTATACTATTTAAGTATACAAAAGTTTGCAAAAACATTCTGATAATTGATACTCAACAACCAAGGATCTATATGCAGTGAGATTTATTTCTTTGGTCAGGGCTATGAACATTTAGCAGAAGAAAAGGCACGCATAACATCCTGGCATTTATAATCACATTCGATTTTGACAATATCTTTGCATAAATAATGTAGGTAAAAATAGCAAATGAGATCATCTAAATCTAGTAATCAGTAGACCTAACCGGGCATTTGGTCACAGCACAAAACACCATTAATAATGAAAAGTTATGTTTACTTTTCTGGAGATGGCAGTCTATATACAACATTAATCCATAAAACTGAATTAGAATCCTGGTTTAACTAATTTGATTGGTTTGAGAAAATGTGCAAGGATTGGTTATTCTGCCATTTTAGACGATGACTGCAAATGAAGACATTTTCCTGATATCATTTAGTTATTTATTATTAGGACCACATAACTGTGTCACCACTTGTGATTATTTTGAATATTGGTCTTGTACTGTAGCTCAATGACATATTCTCTATACACAAAACGAATCTCTCCTATTTCCTCATGGTGTGTGCACACACAGACACAAGCCATGCACACCAATCACTGCATATATGAGCACATGCAAATACTTGAAGCGGAAATAAGAGTGAAAGGTTGTCCACAGTGTAAAATGCTAAAAGCTCTGTGGAAATGGAAAATCGGGGATACCATTTCATGCTATACTGTAGGTGATATGCATAGAAAAATCACAACTAAAACAATAAAGCTTTCATTTGGCATCCACAATTAACAACATATGCTAATTTCAGGTGTAGCTTGTACAATTACAGTATACATTAAAAAAAGAAAATGACAATGAAAAGACCTGATTTACTGTGTTCATCTTTACTATTTTGGAAGCATACTGACTGTGCTAGAGTGGAAAGTATAGCTTCCTACATCCTTGGTGGTAGTCAAACAAGTGATGTATTTGTTAGGATTAAAAGCACTTTGTGTCTAATATCAGATACGATTATGCATAGAAGACCATGTTGAAACATGCGTCACACCGTGGTCTCACTCTTCCACAAGCCACTTTTCATTCCAACGGAGCTCTGCGATTGGTCCGTGCCACTAGTGTCCTGCTCCAGTTCTAACACTGAGTTTTTAAGGGTGCCATTGGGGGCTGCAGAGGGCGGTGCGGCGGCGTTGATGCTGTTCAGGGGATACGAGCAACGCTTTGCCTCTCGCTCGGCAGCCGCCGCCGCCGCCTTCACATTGTCTCTGCTCGCACAGCGTCTCTGAGCGCCATGCGTGGCAGCCCTGCTGGCCGCAGAAGGCGGAAGCGGGAAGGGCTTGCGGCTGCCACTGCTGCCCCCGTCGCTGCCCTCTGAGAGGCTGGTGGCAACGGACTCCCCGGCTTTCCTCCCGTTGGCTAGGGGACTGGCCTGGCTCTCCGACAGGCTGTGGCGGACGCTGCCGTTCTCGCTAGTGGCGTGCTTGTGAGGTGCGTGTGACGAATTGAGGTGCTCTACACTAGTGGGGCCCAATGCCCCTAAGCTGCCCCCGCCACCAGACCTCAAGGCTTTGAGACGATAGTGACCCCTGCCCTCGCCCCGGTGGTGATACTGGGTACTGCCTTGTTTAGTTCTGCTGCTCACTTTCTTTCTCTGGGGATGCACCGGGGCTACAGAGTTTACAGCGGACCTGACGTTGTTGGTCGGCTTGGCGACGCTGTCGGTGCTAGCGCTGATTTTGGTGCCCACGGGGGCAGGGAACGCATGGTTGGCATTGTCCTGGGTCACCTGCAGCAGGTTGGTGAGCTTGCAGGGCCCCGGCCCCACACTACTGATCCCACTGGGCGCCGTGGACGAAGACTGGGTGGACGAGGAGTTGTGGGAGTCTCCCGGCGGGTGGAGGCCGATAAACAGCTGGGAGCCGCGCTCGGAGCCCTGCGCTCCGCCCCCTGCGGAGCAGCTGCGTGCGTACGTCGGCACGGGCTGGGAGGAGCGGCCAGAGCCCGGGCAGCAGGCCAGCCACGAAGCCCGCACGTCCAGACGTCGGAAGCAGTGGTGCGTCACCAGGAACGCCCCCAGAACTGTGGCGGCCAGCCCGTAGAGACAGCTGAACAGCAGGTTGCTGTGACCCGTCATCCACACGGCCATGGCCCCACAGCACCACAGGGCCATGAACAAGAAGTGGGTGACCACCAGCACTACAAACTGGACCTTGAAGGAGTACTGGTCCTCTGGAGCCAAGGCAGGGTGCACAGGCCCCACCGCTGAGTCTGTGGACAAGACACTGGTGCTTCCTGCCAATGCAGGCTGGCTTTCAGGCGCAGGGGAGGACGAGGAGGTTCCGGTGCGTTCTTTGGCCACGTGGCGCCTCAGGCGAAACACAGTACACAGGAAATAGAGCCAGGTCACCAACACCACCAAGCCAGCAGGGACAAAGAAAGCCCCCAGACTGGGGCGCCACACCAGCCAGCAGCTGTTGGAGCCAATAAAGAATTGAGCAGGGTCAGTGCAGAACAAGGGCATCGTGTGCATTTCAACACATCACACATATCACTGGCGGTTTACTGCTAGACAAAATACTTAGACGCCAAGGGTCAAATTACTCAAGGTCAGAAAGAGAGGCACTCACTGGGGGCTGTTGTCCCCGTAGTTGTTGACGTTGACAGCTGCTGTGATTCCACATATGATGAGAGGAACTCCACCAGCGATCAAGTAGAACCTGCGATGACAGACACACCATCAACAACATAATCCCATTGACAAGCAGGCAATTTTCATTTCTTGCTCATGCCAGAGGACATTCGGCTGCACGGTTGTTTGGAAAAATGGATATGTGACATTTTCCCCTTTCACGCCTTTCTGCCTTTGAGCATGGACGCCTATGATCTCAACAGAGCTTTCTGTTCTTTCACTCTTTCCGACTAATGGGGAGTAAAACGGGCCCGTACAGACTTCACGGGTATTGTGATTTACAGCAGGGTGTCAGCGGAGAGGTCTGAATCCATGTGGCTGTGTGGGCGACAGAGGGCTAGGTTGGACAGCCAGCGGGGTCAGCTGCAGTGTTTGATCCCAGCCACAGCAGGAGAGGTTCAGGGGAGACAGTGCAACCCCTGTACGGCCCTGCTCGGATTTACAACACTTTCCCCTCGAGCTCCGGCCTCACTCCTCCTCACCCCCCCCCCACCCCCACCCCCACCCAGAGGTCACGGTGTTCTCTACTGTCACTTCCATTCAAGGTTTTCCTAAAACACAGAGGGGCTTTGGTTGATGTGCACAATGGTGCTCTTTGATGGGGTACAGTGTGGGTGGCCATACCCGCTGACTCCCTCGTCTGTCTCAAACACAAAGCCTATGCTTCTAGCGAGCAACGCGACCAACTCAACAGGTTGGGGCGAAGGGCGAGCTTTGATGATATCACCGACCTCAGCATCGGCCTTTGCGTAGGTGGAGTAGGCGACTCTCCCTCCGGTTGCTGTGGCGTTCTCCAAACGGCCTCTTTGTAGATGACCCTGGAGCTCACTCCAATCCACAGCAGAGTAGACAGTGAGGAGTAGTGCAGTGCGATGCCCACCTGCCACACATTTAACAACAACACAGTTCAGGTCAGCCTGGCCGTAGACTGAAGCCCTCGTGGAAATGGTGGCCGCTGGCGAAGGAGAGAAAGTCTTACCGCCTGGCATACCACTGGGTAACAGGTCAAACTAATGCCTCCTGCATAGATGGCTGTCGTCATGGCGATGTGTAAGCACGTGTTAAGCAAGGTGTGCCAGCTTTTTCTCGATATGTGTATTGAACTGCAGTAGAACAACAAATAAATACAAATAAATCGTGGATTGTTAAAGGTCAAGCGAAGGAGGGTGGAAACGAGCATGTGCCTACACATGCAAACACACATACCCGCGTACACGCAGACGTACCTGTGGTGTAGTATGTGTGTGATTATTATGGTGAATAAGCACAGGAGGAGCACTGCAGTACACGCATAGACCACAGGGTGGAGCGCCCTCACTGACACAGGATGTACATCTGGGAAGTCATGCACCTCCTATCAAAACAAGCACGGGAGGAAGAAACACACCCACAATTAATATGACCATGTAATGTGACTTAAGTTGGATGGCTTGAATTACCCCGGAAAGTTAGAACAGGTCTACCTTAAAAGCCCTTTAAGCTATTAATACCTGTAGCACGCCATAGTTACTCAGCAGGGAGCAGCGTAACGTGGATGTTCTGCTGTCACTGTGTATGAGCTGGCAGCCATCTTGGCTCCAGGCCCCCTGCTTCTCCAGAGCCCTCAGACTCCACTGGGCTGCCACCGGGCTGGTGCCAGGGGAGAGGTGGCGTAGTGACACCCAGACGGGCTCCGAGTGGTTCCACATGTGACATCCGTCTGTCACGGCAAGGGGAGGGTAAAATCATCAACACACTTCCTGCATTCATATAGATGGTATTATGATATGAGTTGCACTTAATTATTGGGTTAAGATAATCATTTTATACTGAGAAAAGTCCTCACCCAAGCCTACAAAGATGACAGGGGTGTTGACGCTAAGTCTGCCAGAGTATTCCACAACAATGCTCGAGTTTCCAGGCAGGGGGAAGAACCGGCCCGTGCGGAATGCTACGAACTGCAGCTTGCAATCTGCGGGAGCATCAGGAGGGAACAGAGATGGTGGGAGAGTCACAGAAGCCAGGGCTACTGAATTCTGGGGAAAGACAGATCAAGGGTTAGAGAAAATCAGTGTTAATTTAAATGGATTTAAAGGCAGGTGATGTTGCATACGCCAGTGGGTCTCAATGCCATTCTATGTACAGTATACATACAGTATATTGACCACTACAGTATACTCCCCCTAAAAGCAGCTTGTAAATGTAAAGGTAGCAGTAGCAGTATCTACTATGTGTGCTTTGTGCCCTATGTGGGAGTGGAAGGTTAAAGTAACAGGTCACCTTCAGTGGAAAATTGTCAAGGGAGGTGTTATGGGAGCCCGTCGTACAGCGGAACCGGAGCTGCTGTTTATGGGTGGACTCTGACCCATCTGCGCCAAGGTTGTCCGTCAGGACCTCGCGCCGCTGGTACGCTGTACAGCTCATCCCGGTGAAGTGTGCTGGTCTGATCATGTGGGCCTCCATGACGATGTTCCTAGACACCTGTGGACATCAACTTGGTTCTCAAGTCAAGTCAATTGGGAGACTTTGTTACCGAGCCAATGGGACGGTGCGTACCATGGAGAGGTCTTGGGCATGGCTGTGGAGCTGAGGCCAGGCTAGTGTCTCTAGAGAGAAGACTATGGAGCTGCAGGCTCTCTTCTCTGTCTGGGCGTGGGCCAGGACCTGGTCATCCACCTGCATCAGGTTACTGCCCACTTCTACCAGCACCTCAGACAGCTACGAGAGAGTTCAGTGTGTATCTTTTAGCTCGACTGACAGTTATACTATTTAAAAAACATGACATAACAAATAAAATAAACTGATATATTCATCACTTCTATTACAACCAATGAACACATATACATGTCTTACTTCTCTAAGTTGCTTGACATGCTCCATGAACTTCTCAATGATCTGGGCTACATATAGCACATCCACTGAGTCAGTGAAACCAGCAGCCTCAAGGGTATATGAGCGCACTTGCTGTGCCACAGTGACAGCATTAGATGCATTGATGGGCCTCTGAAATACAGCGGAGAGAGAAAACAAAGGTGTGGACAGTAAATACACCTTGTATGTACCTCACTTGAACCATGGCATTGCCCTAAAGCCCTTGTACACGCAGACAGGTGTCTTGAGATTCTGTTATTTGGCAGCGTGTCAGGACTGTCTGGGTGTGTTGTGTACAACCATGACGTGATTGACAGCTGATCCGCCTATGTCATTTAGTTACACCTGTTGGGTGGGACAGCTGATGCCTTCTTTTTGATTGGTTCTTTACTACATGCGGTTCGCTAACATTAGCATAACTCAAAACACCCCTCTGGAATTCCATGGGCTTGTGTGTGCAAGTACTGACCAGGATGAAGGTATGTAGGACACGGGTGATGCCATTGGTGTAGTGACAGTTGGAGTAGTCACCTTCCTGCCATTTCCCTGAGCGGTCACAGTAGCGTGAGGCTTTCTTTTGCTCCATGCCTCCCTCTATTGACAGGGAAGGGTATTGCAGCTGCAGGCAGTACTGATGGGACATTATGCCTGCCAAAGTCCTCGGCCACCTGGGGTTTAACACCATAGGTCACAATGCAAAACCAGTAAAGGAAAGCTCTATTCATTTGGTATATAATCATAATGACATGATTATAGCTTAGGTTATTGTACTAACCTGAACTCCCCCCGGTTGTTGACAACGTTATCCTCTGGACAGAAGGAGGCACTGTTCTCCACCACCACTATCTCAACACTGCGAGATCTGTTGCCCCGCCCAGTAGTCACCACGCATTCCCACTCTCCAGTGGCCTCCACGTGCACATTGAATAGGATAAGTTCACTTCACATAGGAGAGACAGGGAGAAATGTCTCAGCAATTAATGATATACACAGCCTCTTCCACAATGTGTCCGGACTCACTTTGCTGACCAATTAATTGATTCGCTTCCAACTGACATTTGACAAACGGTAGTTAGAGTAGCCTACTGTGCAGTAATTCATATAATTATCCACACACACAGTATCGAGAAAGCGAGCAAAACAATAAGATAACATATAACTATGGCCACCTAGTGATGAAGGTGCAGTCATGCAGCATGCTGTTCTCCAGCTGGACGCCCATCTCAGGGTCAGAGGTCACCAGCTGACCCTTGTGACGCCAGTGCAAGGTTGTAATTTTGTCCACCAGGGCGGCGGTGCAGTGGAAGGGCAGCCGGTCCCCCTTGAAGACCACCTGGCGCTGGGAGGGTAGCAGGGACAGGGTGTGTAGCTCCAAGGGACCATCTTAGGAAAGATTAACACAGGACAGATGTGACACCCCATTCTGGCTCCATTCAGACGCACTCATTTGCCAGCCACAACTACAGACATTACTGTACGCATCTGCTATTTTGGGAGCATTGGATACAGACAGCAGCAATTCAGAAAAATTGCAAACCACAGGATTAGTTGACAGCTCACTGGTGCTTCTGGAAAGACGTTCCTACTGAGCTGTGTGGGATAAGATTTACACCGTGTTTTTGTTTTGTCGATTAATCCTTAAAAACAGTAGGCGCATGTTGGGATACTGCAAGCTAGCGTTCTCTGAAACGTGGTGCATTGGTATACAGCAGCAAGGCCCTCACCGCAGCTCAACTGACTCTCTCTCAGTCCGCGCAGGGGCTTTCCCTGCAGGCTCCTGGGATAGGAACAGAGTGTCTCGTCCCCCAGTCGGGCAGAACCGGTCCGGAAGAAGCCTGGCACCCAGCGCAGCCCACAGTCACACGACAGGAAGTCAGAGTTGAAGTTCCTGATGAGGGAAGTGAAGGTCATTAATCATGAAAGACAACAGAGATAAAAATGTGCCCACGGGACCAATGTAAAAAGCTCCTTAGACAGGGCAATTAACTACTGAGATCAGATACAGCGCCTGTCCCAGATGTACATTATTGGAATTATAGGGATCACAAAGGATATATCCTAATCTGTAATACGGCAGCCACTGTTCAAACACTGTCACCCCTATGACCTTTCCTACAAGTGTGATTTATTGGACTGAATATGTTTTACAGATATTGTAACAGACTTGCTCTAGTTAGTATTTTTTCCAAAGTTGTAGTTACAAAGGTAACTGCTGGATCATTATCATATGTAGGCCTTTACAACAATGCATTCCTTGTTATTGTGGTTTTATTAATTATTCTTAATTATTGTGTGTGTTTTCATAGAAAACACACGCAGTAGTGATGTATTGTGAGCTATACAGTTGATCGCGGCTGCTACTCACACTAGCTTGAGTGATGGAAGTTCTTGAAACACTCCTGAGTCCAACGTTGATATGATGTTCCCAGAAAGGTTTCTAGAAAATATGCACAGGATGTCAAGAATCTGGACATTTTGAACACAAGTCAAACAGTATCATGTGAGAGAGTGAGAGCGAGAGCGAGAGAGAGAGAGAGAGAGAGAGAGAGAGAGAGAGAGAGACTGAATGCATATCTTCTGTTAACTGTGTCTTACAGTTTGGTGAGATTGGTGAGGCCCTGGAACACGTCTGGACTCAAACAGCCAATGCGGTTGTTGGACAGGTCACTACAACAAATCAATACACAGGTTTGTGGTTATATTCAAACCAGTAGCAAATGCAAGGTTACATCATCATGATATTAAAAGACATGCATAAACCAAGGCTTCTATGTCACTATATCTATAAAACAAAATAAAATAAAATGTGTTTCCCCATCTCATGTCGGGCATTAAAAGACACTGCAGGATCAGTTACAACGTCAGCTACAGCACAGGTGCTCTTATCACGCGAGGCCACTTTCCAACTCTGTGTTAAGAATGTACTGTAGTATAGCCACAGTACACCCAGAGGGGGGGAGGGGTTGCTGCGCTGCACCTCTGACACTATCAAGCAGAGAGCTGTCCAGAGCATGTGTTTATCTCCCCCTGTTTGTTTTGAAAAGCCCCAGACCTTGCAGGGAAAACACAAGCAGGGGAAGGAGGCGAGAGTGACCAGCCTCAGCGTCAGCGTCCACACACGTAATGAAGCCCTGTGGCGGCCAATGACGCGCCAGGTCGGCCCTGAGGTCGTTGTCGCGGCGGCGGTGGAGCCGGGCAGCAGGGATGTCATCTCAGGCCCCAGCGAAGATCAACGCGGACCAGCATAAACACTTGGTGAAGGGAACCTAGGACTTTATGGCCACACTAACACTGGGAGCTGCAGTAGAACACATGACATCTGCCACGAGTTGTCATAACAGTTAGGGCTTAAGACAGATGTTAGAGGATTTGGTGGGCCCGTCTCTTTACTCACTACCGTGGCTCTGTGAAGAATGTGCTCAACGCTGGCCGTGTGTTACCATCAATATGCACCGTCTCTCATCGGCCTCACTGTGACTTAAACAAACGTCTCTTAATCACCTCGACACCCTGCGCTCATTTGGAATGTGAATCCTGCTCATGTTTACATGTACTTACAGTTTACGGAGCTCCGAGAGGCCTTGGAAGGTTCCGGGCATGATGTTGCTGATCAGGTTGTGCTTGAGGTCTCTACACAGAGATGAAATATGAGAGTCAAAGAGAGTTACACCTCCCCAAATGTACACTGTGCAGGGAATGGGGCACATGTAAACAATGGCACATGAAAAAAAAGCACTAACATTTTATGATGTGAAAATGATGGGCAGTGGAAGTCCCCTACTGTATATTGTTCCACCAGTGAAAACCAGCAGGATATTTCTGCATACCAACTGGAAACCGTATCCCATCAGCCACCTGGGCTTTGAGGCTAGCATAGATGTACTGTAGATACTTGACCAAAGAAAATATTGCTGGAATTTAAGCCCGCTAGCTAAGGGTTCTACCCCTTTGCTGTTTCTTTCAAAATGACTTCTCCCCATAAAAACATTTAGCTAGTTATTGCCAAACCATAAATATTAATTTCTCTAAGCCCTTTGAAGATCTTATTTCATACTATCCGCCACATTTCACTCCACCCTCGGCCCATGCGGTGTCCGTACCCATGTGTTTAACCATTCAGCCAGATGCCCCTCTTCATCATGTAACCTGTGTGAATGCGAGTCTACATATCCAAGAAGATTCTATTTTATTGGCCAGGCGGGAATAGCAAGGTTAAAGCAGAGTCGATAGGCTCTGGAATGTCATCATTCCTACAGCGTGAAAAATGGCTGCTCCCACAGGAACTGGCTGTAGAGGAGGATTTTCTTTCAGGAGCTCACGGATGTCTGCGATTTTACATTGACAGAAGCAACACTTGCTTCTACATAGCATGCCACTGTGGTGGGCCCGGACCTCGGGCGACTTTCTGGTCCTCTCCTCCACAAAGAATGATCTGCTGTCTATTGTGCATTCTCTACCAAACACAAGCACAGCACAACCTCAAATATGTCCTGTCCTGTGTCCAGGATATGAGCTATTTTGATCAAATCAGGGCAGCAAATTCACTTCCAAAAAAACAAAATAAAAGAAGAATAAATTGTATGTGTGGTATGGCTGAAATACAGTCGAGTTTGTCGCTGGTCAGAGCAAACCCATCAGTCATAGGAGGATTATAGAAGGGAAGACAGGTTATAATGATAGTGCTGCAGATATTTGGCCCTGGAGCAGCACTCTGAGGTCTCAAAGCATATAGCCTTGGACAAGACAGGCCACATGTCTGAAAACACGCCAGGCAGTATACAACGCAACAACTTCACAGCTACGGAGCGCCGAGTGTGCTTTTAAGTGTTTAGTGTACAATTAAGGGTTTATGGGTGTCTGTGTGTGTCAGTAGCTTTATCGGTGCAGGGCGGGGCCCAGAACAATGCTGCTGTTCCCAGCATGCGTGTCCTGGGCCTCATTAGTGTTAGCGTTGGATAGGCGGGGCGCTACCCACAACTTCCCTTCCCCGGTGACCCCTTCTCTGTCTGTCTGGCTCACATGTACTGCATACACACACACATGCACACAGACAAATAAAATGCAACACATCCATTAGAAGCCCTTAAAACACAAATGTGCACGCATACATGAATATTACTGTAGCTTACACGCATTTGAAGTAAGACTGGAGCATTAAAAACACACCTATATAGCATATACAGTACATAGTGCACAGTGAACTCCCGCACATCAGGATATCCTACAATCTACCCTTTCATAAACAGCTAGCAAAGACACAGCGCAGTGTGTGCTTTGGCCCGATGAATATCAACAGTCCACACTTCTGATACACTCGCTTATCACCAGGCTGGGGAATGTGGAGGAGCTCTCCAGAGTCAACACAGCAGGACCCTCCCCCCAATCCCCCGAGTCACTGAGGGGGCGAAACACCCCCAGTGACAGGGGGAGTAAGATCATTTCAAGATTCTAGATTGTTTTCAGTCAGACAATTGTTTAGTTTGGAAGTTGTATACATTTCATTTGTGTTTATCCGTGTTCTAATGATGAATCTTTGGACAAAAGCAGCCACAAAAGCAGCCAATGTAAATGTTTTAATCTTGTTCAAATAAGTGATTCTTAGCTGGAAGCTACAGTATGAGCCACTGCTTTTTGGGGGAAGCCGTGAGTCAAATACCTATAGCTGTGCCCGTTTAAGCCTAAGTCATTTTGCCTCTGCGTTAGTTTGAAGCCTCTATGCTAAGAGCAGGCACAGCAACCGTCGTACAGTAGGACTGACCCAGGTCCCAGTAGTACTAGCAGCAGCAGCAGCCGCAGCTCGGCTCAGCACACCGATGACAGCAACTGTCACCAAGGACACGATAACACCAGAGGAGGCGAAAGGCTTCTCGCTCCAAACGTGGCGGGAAGTTGCCACTTTTATTTACGTGCTCGTTACGTACTGCATCCTGCAGCCTTATACAGTTTTGGGATTGAATATTGATGTAAACCATCTGCTTTGATGTTAGACCTACAGCCATGTGAATTCAGTGTGTTTATGCCATGCATTGTACGTGGTCTGTGTGATTGGGCTGTGGCAAGCTCAGGGACACACCCAACCCAGAGAGTCCATTGTGTGCTTCCGCAGGGCCTAACACCATATACTGTCCTCACTCTAAACTCATTCACCAAAGTCCTCATTCTAAACTCTTCCGGATCAATGGAGCCGGGCCTCCGCCATTCTGAAGAGTCATCTCCATACTCATACACGAGCAGCTGTGCCCCCGTGCAGGCAGGAGAGGAGCAGCGAGAGGGCCATAATGAAGACATGGCCTCTGAAGCGCTCCACACTTGGAGGGCTCCATTATCAGCAGCACAGTGGCATGGCTTGGAGTGGTCCGGTGACATTGTTCAGGCTTTGACCCTGGGGAGCTCCGGGAGAATGAGTGAAGCCAGGGAACAGACACATTATCGCCAGACAGGAATCAAGAATTTCCTTTTTCACTCCAGTAAGGGGAAATGGTTTTAATGGAACCAAATGGAATTCAGAGGCCCATTTTCTGCACTGCCGTGCTGTACAGCTGCGGCGCATGCCAATGAACACAGTGAAACAAAGCAAATGTATATTTGGGTTATTTGTCTTAGGCTGATTGTGGGCCTTAAGAAAGTAACCAAGATTGGGGTGGTTAACTGGCAGCATGGCTCCTGACAGAGGTCAGTGGAGAACGTTCTTGTGCCGCGTGTCATTTCCTGTCTGGTTGGCGTCTCCGGCACTGAGGCCCATGCTCGTTTATTTTTAAAGTTTCCTCTTTCTCTTTTTTACTAGCTGCTTTTCCCTCGTAAGGAGGGGCAGGTGGGTTTAGCATAGGTTCAGCAGCACAGAGTAAAATTGGCCCTGTGTAAGGCCCCATATACCCCACCTCTCAACACACTTACGCACAATAAGGGCTCTGTAACGCAGCCCCCAAATATCCTCCACCCCCCAAAAACAGGAAACCAGGATATGCTGAGCTCTTGTTTTTCTACTAATTTCCTGCTTTCCTGCCCCGTCTCCAGATTATATTCCTTGTTTTCTTTCTCTGGTTCCTCACAGATTGGATGCCTACTGTAATCTACAGTACTCTTTGTATTTTGGGATATTTGGAAGCCAGCTGCTCCAGAGTTCCTCCAAAGGTTTACCATAGATGTCTACAAAACAAGCTTTTATTGGTGTTGATACTGGGCACAAAGCTTTGCAGATGATATTAAGCAGAAATTATATGAACAGACACCTCTGTATGTATAATTACAAGCATTACAATTTTGCATATGCTTTTATCAAAGCGACTTACAATGACTTCAATTACTTTAGTATTACAGGAGCATCCTTGAGCAAGATGGCTTATAAACAGTATAAACAGTATATATCTTACTCAAGGATGTTTAGGATTTGGCATGGCCTTTTGGCTGAGAGTTGCTAATGTAACTTCTTTTCATAAAGCCTCCTCAGCATGCACTTCAATCAGAGTAGTATTGTACAAGAGATTGAGATCACTTATGATATTGATTCGCATTAACCTAAACTGTGGCTCAACTTTGTCAAGAAAACAATATACATAAATAACAATCCAGACATTTATTTGCAAAGAAAGGTATAACATTTCCTACATGGATTATATGTTTCTAGTCTGCTGTGAAATTAGCTAGAGATAAGTTAGCCAAAGAAAACTCTACAACTAATGTACAGACTGTTACTGACTCCGACTAGAGCTGGGGCAATGTTCTTTTGATTGCTTGATTTGTGCATGAGGTCCAATATACACAAGTCAAAAACAACAAACTTAAATGTACTCAAATTGGGAATGAAACATAAACTTGTTTTACAAACCAATGTGAGGGTCAGGGTTGACATTCTGAATAGACTAGATTACGCATGTGAAGGCCAATTTTTCATTCACGTTTCATTGCTTTGACAGCTAGCATAAGGTTTTCTAAAGAGTAAAATTAAGTGTACAACTGGTGGTTAACAAAGACAGATTCTAATTTGAAACATAAATGACGAACAAAACATACAAAATATAAACCTTTATAACCTCCAAAATGCAAACAAAATTAAGACAGCTGCAGACCTCCCTAGCTACTGTAATAAGCAGTAGTTTAAATATTATAGATATTGTCTACTCTAAATATTTTATTTAGAGTAGACCAACTCCACTGTTGTTTATGGAAAAGAATGACATATCTACTAATCATGAGTGAAGAAAGGAGACATACATCAACCGGTAGGTGGACCACATCTTGAGGAGAGAAGGAAGGAAGGGGGTGGAACATAGAGAGAGAGAGAGGGAGAGAGAGAGAGAGAGAGAGAGAGAGAGAGAGAGAGAGAGAGAGAGAGAACTGTGAGGGAAATGCAAAAATGTAAAGCAGAGAAGGAACGTATGGAAGTCGAGGGAAGTTAGATTGGGTGAAACCTCAAGCTCCTCAGCAGGAAGAACGCTATTGAAACCATATCAAGTTTTCTGAAAATGTGTGCGGGAAAATTATTGGCATATAAAGCGCTCGGTTTGGTAATGGCCTTATGAGAGGGCTTGCTCGGCATTTCAATAAACCCCTAGAGCCACGACTGAGCTAAGCTCGCAATACAAACACTCCCCGCTCCTCCAGTTTATCTCAGACACATCTGGAGACTATCAACTCGAGCAGCACCCCCTTTTTCTGTTTCCACTCTCCAGCACGCTTAACCCCTTCCTAACCCGCTCCACCCCCTCTGTGTCACGTACTCTCATTAGGTGACCGTGGCCTAACTGGGGCCACTCCATGGCGTGTGTAGGAAAGCACGCAACACAAATGTTCGCTTGTCTGGCAGCTGGTACGATGTGAACATCGTCCCCTCCCACACTGGTCTAGACAGAAGGGCTTGTAGCCATGTGCCTCTCAGTGGCATACTATTCCACTGCCCACCTCAGCTTTATTCCTCTATCGAAACAATGTCCCAGCAGCCGAGCTTAAACTTTACAGAACATAATCTGCACTAGTGTGCTCTCTCTCTCTCTCTCTCTCTCTCTCTCTCTCTCCCTCTCTCCCTCTCTCTCTCTCTCTCTCTCTCTCTCTCTAATCTTTTCCTCCCATTCTCAACCTCTCTCCAGCTATCATACCATCTTTAGCCATCTCGGCTCCGCTTCCCTCCGTGTCAGATGGTATAGTTGTTTAAGTTGGCCTACTTCCTAACCCCAACTGCTCCGAATGGCTGAGGCGATTTCAAGGTCTGTTTCAGCAGGACTCAGGCAAAGCCTTCCTGCCTTCACTTCTCTCTAACAGAAAACAAATAAGAACGAATGGGAAACAGAAGTTTGGACAGTTAAACTGGTTCTTTTTAAAGATGTGCAGTAACGTAAATATCTATTAACAAGTACAAAAACTTTTTTTTTTTTTTTTGTCAAACAAAAAAAAAAAAAGGGCCCCCTTGGTCTTTTCCCCTAAAATCATCTGAGCCCACATCTGCACATTATCATGCCATATCTGCCTCACCTGTCAAAGGTTAAAGCGCAAACATCCCTCATTCCTTGCCAGTGGAGTAACACAAATAATAAACCACTGTATGTCCCGCCCTTGAATGAAGTGGACTTAAAACAGGAAACGGGTCCATCACATGGGATTCCCTTTGCACACACTATTAATCCACTGTTCCTCTAGGAGTGGGGAAAATGGTGGAGAGCCGTTGTCAGACCATTACTGTAGGTTATCATGTTAGAGCCACCTCGTTGACACAACCTGTCAGCCTGCCGACAGCTGACCGCAGACCTGTTCGCTATGCTCTCTCGCTCCCCGTAGGGGGAGCAGGCACTGTCAATGAGGGGCCCCTTGTGCCCCCGCTTGTCCTATGTCCCATGGTGCAGTGGGGCCCAGTTGGATGAGAGCCAGACTCCTGCAGCCGTCGCAGCTCATTATTCTCATTACCTCGCCTCAAATCAGCGCAGGACAGGCTGCTGAGATCGCTCCACAGCTCGTAAAGGTCTCAGCTCGTTACTGCACGGGCCTGGCTCGTTAGGGCCTGCTTGTGTCAACCGCCAATCACAAATGGTGTGTGTGTAGGTGTGTAGAACAGGAAGCCCCCATAGCAGTGTGTGTGTGTGTGTGTGTGTGTGCGTGTGTAGGTGTGTGTGTATTTATGTTTGCAGGTCTTATATTCATTAAGAGCCTGGAAAACTTCGACTCATTAAAAACACAGAACGCTCCCTCAGAGCTCAGGTACGATCCCACTAGGTTCTCAGCCCGACCCAAACGAAGGTATTCCAAGTTCCTACTGTAGCTGTTGGAGGGCGAGCCTTCACAAAAAAAAAGAGCTAGAAAAACACAGTAGTCCAGTAAAAAAAGGGCAAAACAAACAAGACTAAATTGCTCCTCTGCTCTTGGGTGGTTTGGCAGGTTATGAAGGCAATAGTGGCTTTGAGGAGGCTGGTCCCAATGAAAGGGCGAACTGTTGGGAGCGTTGCACTGTCTGGCCTGCGCCTGTAAGAGGCTGCCTGCCACCAGAGCTGCATTCTCCTACGACACAACAGCACACCAGATGTCTATTCAGAGTGGAATACAGTATAGTATAGTTCTGGTGGATGTACCGTGTGGATTTCCATGCACCGCTGTTTGATTATACAGAGAGGATTACAGGGCGAGTGTAAATGACTGCACATTCAGCAGAGAGAAGAGAACGTGTCCTTAATAGGACATAGTACTTAGATGCTCATGGAGTCAAACGCTGTCTGTATAACAGAGATGGACTGACGGGGAGTGTGTCCAAAGGCTTAGCGAGCTGGCCCTGTTTGTTCCCCTCACTTAGAGGCCGGACTGCAGCGTAACTCCCTGATGTGTGTTTACTCAGCCATAGTGGGCTGGCCTTTGGTTACAGCACTGACCACATAATATGAGTAACAGTTTACCACTGCTCCAAATGGCAAGCACATGTAATCAACGACGCACTGGAAACAATGGCCAGGACTGAGCGGTGACCACGCAGACTATATAGAGGCAAAAACAAATAACCCCCGGGAGCAGGGAACTCATGTCTGCATTCAAAGCCAGAATATTGAATTATAATATTGAATATTGCTTGTGTGGCATGCTTTTGTCTTTGCAGCAAAATCGGTCGTTTATACCTCACAGGCTAGGAACCAAGTATTTTTTGGAGGGAAAGTCGTGGGTCAAGGAATTGTGCGAACCTCTACAATGTTGCGCTCTTAGAGCTGTTATGAATATCAATGCGGCATATTTCACATCAGACAGCCATTTTCCCATGAGCTCAGATGTAATTGAACTAAAGAAGGGAGGAGTCAGAATGCGTGAGCAGACCTACCGTGCAGAATGTCCGGGTCAATGAGGTTGAGGTCTGTATGATTTACAATATGTGCTTTAACAAGCCACATACAGCTTATAATGTGCATATTACCACCAAAGGTTATGACCCCTAGGGTGATATACACCTAATGAGGCTAAATATGAATATATTTTGACTGCATACACACCAACAGTAACAGTCATGTGTAGGCGTGTGTGCTTCCACATACGTTTACATGGTAGAAGCATTCTGTGTCACTGGCAGGTCATGGTAATGTGTTCCCGTGACGACTCCACCACAGTTACCCCCTGCTATGTCACCACTGTTCCAGGTCCAAGGGGCCAGATATTGGGCAAGCTCAGGTTTCCCGACCCACTAACCCCATGGCCCTCCAGGGAGGCCTGGTCTTCACTTATAAAAACAAGCACTCTCAGCTCATTTTACATCCAAGAGTTCAAGCTGCGGGCTATACTCAGGCCATACATGTCTTCATTGAGAATACTGAAATTAATAATAGTCAACGGCGACCTGACAACTTTCGCCTGTCATCTCTGCACAGAGGGCGCTTCGCGGGCGATGAGAACCTGACCTTGAAAATATTCACATGGCGGCAGACACTAAGAGAGCCATATCAGCAAATTGTGGCTTTTGTTTTGAGCCTGCAAACAGGTCGGTCTGGCGTGAGCTCCTGCAGGTAGCTACTAACAAGCTACTTAAGCTGCTACTAAACTGCAGCAAATTACCATATTTCTTCTTTCTTTCAACGTTTTATAGAAGCTCGTTAACTTCATGGGTGGCAGCTCCCGAGTGACATGTGGAACTAATATTCCGTCTAGTGTGAACTGTTCCCCTCCTGTCTACAGACATCTACAGTAGGCTACACAACAGACTGAAGCTACTGTATTGTCAGCTAACAAAACATGACACTAGTCAGTAGACCCAATGTATGAAAACAGACTTTACTCTGGTGTACTGCATGCATCGCCCGAATACACAAATAATTATCTATTATATAAAGACTTTGCGTAGATCAAATCAGACTTGCACACTCTAAAAATTATCTGAATGCAGCGTTTCAGGAGTGATGGACACTTTCAGTGGCTTCCTACATGACGATATAAGAAGACCTGAGATACTGTATAATGTTAATAACTGCCAGTGCACACTTTACCCACATGACCCTTCTCAAGCTGCATGTTAACCTCTGAATATAATAACTGTATCAGTAAGATTACGTCACTTAAGAGATTATTTGTGTTTTCTTTAGGCCACGTTTTGGCATTACAGCGTTAGTGTAATTAGGCTATCTATTGCTATTAAATGGCGCAATAGCCATAATCACTGTCTCTTGTCATGATGCCTCCCAAACTATATTATCACAGAGTTTATGTCTACACCTCATAAACACAAGTAGGGAAGGCTAGACTGTATGTAAGCACACACCTCCCACCAGAGATTCTCTTATCTTGTCCTGCGGCTTGGGGCTTCCTTGATAATGATGGACTGTGGTGTAATTGTGGTGTTCCACATAACTCTGTGATAGCCAGTCTGAGAGGTTCATCCTCCCTGTTGGAAGGCAGCCCACGGGATGGAAGTGAATCGTCAGCTGTGCAGATCTACCCAAAGCTGCAGCTGTTATTTGTATAGGAGCCCCAGTGCAAATGTCCAAGTGAGATGTACAGTATGTAGGCTATGACATGTTTGGTATACAGTTAACATTAAATGAAGTACTCACAGTTTCTCCAGGGCATAAAGTCCAGCGAAGGAACCATTTCTCAGAACACGGATTTTGTTGTGACTCAGTATCCTGTGAAAATAAAAGAACACTGTAACATCAGATATAATACACATTTAGAAATGAACACACATTACTTATTTCAGCACAGCTGGCGATAGCAAAGTGATCAGAGATGCTGTACGTTTAACGAAACACATTTGGAAGGTCACAAAGCAAGATAATTGCCAAGTGCTTGTCCACTAGGGTTTAGTGCTGTGAGAAGTCATACAGTACATGAGGCTATAGGGACTTGGGCTAGCTCGATACGTTAGCATAAGATTTGTCCAATTAATGCTAAAGATTTAGGTCAAGATTAAGAAAAGACAGCAGGGAAGTAATAATCATGCTAATCATTTGGCAAACTTTTTCACATCAAAGGGACACCGCGTCCACATCAAACGTGTCTCAGAGCTAGTCATGTCAATTAGCCCCCTCCCTATTGGCTAATGGTTTGGCTTGTAGGACTCTTATCAGACAACAAGACAGGATACTTGAAAATGCATTGCCTGCTGGAGTTTCCCTGTCTGACAGGGGATCATGGGAAATTATGTTTACAGTAAGCGGTCTTCCCCAGGGGACCTGCTGTGTTCCATGTCAGATTGTCAGTTCAGAGGGCACAGAGTGGAATAGCATTTCATTTCATAGACCTTCAGTTGCCCTCAGTTTTACACACAGAGTATACAGTACATTTATAATCCATATAGTGAACAGTTCCCCTAAGGACTAATTCATGCACACAGCACACATACTGTATGTTTGTAAAGGTTAATATACATCAAAAAAAAAATCTCCAAATTTTCATGAGGTGAAGTACAATATCTAAGACTTCTATGTGTAAAAAATTTATTTCTCTTAAACTCTCTTCACAAAATATATTAAAATCCATGTTGGTGAGCACTTCACCTTTGACAAAATCCTCCCATTAGCAGGTATGGCATATCAAGGTGCTGATTAAACTGCATGATTATTGCACAGGCGTGCTTTGGGCTGGCCACAATATAAGGCCACTCTAAAAATGTGCAGTTTTATCTTGAAAAGTTACATTTTGATAGATGCCAATTGCATGCTCCTTGAAAACATCTGTGGCATTGTTTTATGAATAAAACAGCCCTTTTATAGACTGGCCTTTTATTGTGACAAATGCAATGCACACTTGTGCAATAATGCTGTCTAATCAGCATCTTGATATGCAACACCTGTCAAATGACATATTGGAAAAGGTGCTCAATCACACAGATACAAATGCAACAAAAAGTTTTGTTGCATTTATATTTCATGATGAAATGAATTAAAAAAGGTTTAAAAAGGTTTTCCTAGTGCAGGATGTCTTTTGATTCCTGCTAGTGTCTGTCCCCAACATGGGGCCGAGGCACTCGAGCAACATCTCCTGGGTCACTAGAAGAAGAGCAGGGCTGTGTGTGTGTGCACGCCTTTAAAACAGAGCAAGCAGATTCAGCAGCAGTCGGCCCCCTGCTTCCTGCCCCCCTTCAATAAAAACACCGCCTTCAGTCCCGCGCCTTCCGGCTCAGTTAATGACCAGATTTAATCACCAGCTTTGGTATACCAGGCACAAAGTGGGCAATAACTACATCGCCATCGCAACTGTAAATAAAACACTTACCGGTCCCATGACAAACATCGTTACAAAAATAATAAATACAAATAAAAAACAACTTAAATGTTAACAGTATATTCCCATTATATATGTCAAAGTTGGGGAAGTGTGGCCCAAAGGATGTAATTTGTTTGTGTTTATTCAAATTTATGAATGCTATACACATTTTCTTTCAAAAAAACAGTTAAATTCTTTGAAACTTCACGTCAAAATGATATATTCAATCAAAACAGTTTTCAATGTAGAATACTGGAAATATCTGGATGAAATCACAAACTGGACCTTCAAGGGAGACTTGCTTTCAGATGTTAACAAATTTGGACTTGTTTAGAATCGCTGGGCCAATCTAAAAAATTATTTTCCATTCCACATTATGCCGGCTGCCGCTTACTGGGCGTAGCCTGAATTTGAACCTATGACTTCAGGACCTAAAGTCTCACGCTTGAGTTTGGCACAGTATCACTGCTATAACTTGATGCAGGCCTGAGATGAAAGCTCCAGAAGATCCGGAACTGCCTGAATAATTCAATACAGATAGGAGAGGAGAAAGTCACATCTGGCAAAGAAACAAGCCATTTAATTCAACCCAGACAGTTTAAATAGCTCCTTTTTGACTAAGCTTATTATGCAGAAAGAAACACATTAGTGTGACGAGCATGCACCTCGTTAGGCTGTGTGTGTGTGTGTGCGTGCGTGCGTAAATGGGTTACATTTACAATACATGTAATATATTTCCATGCAGCTAAGTTGGACCCTTGGCATATTAACTGGTTGATTCATTATTTATTTGTATGTGTGCCTCCCTTGTATTCACATGCACCTGATAAAGACTCCGTTTTGGCATTCTATCACCATTTGTCCATTGTTCAGGCAGTATGAAACAAACCATTTCAATGATCTTGATACACTGTATAGCATAACTTGAAGGCAGACTTTCACAAATAAACCAAGATGACGAAACAGGCTCATTGAACTCTCCCACAGAAAAACAAAAGATGTTGACTTCCAGGAAACCAGGGGAACGCAAAAGGCTGGACACTATGGTATGTCTCCCTCGTGCATGAAGTTGGGAGCACAGTTGTAAGGAGGATATTGTCCCTAAATAAACAACAGAGAGTACTACTCTGAGAAAGAGAGAGGCAGGCCTCCGTAAACAGACAGAAATAGTTGTCGCTCCCATTAGGCTAAACAGCAAACCAAGTCAATTAGTTGTTTATTCAGATCCCGGTTGCTAGGGGTCAGGGGTCGTGGCGAGAGCACTTCCTGGACAGCCGTTAAGACAGACAGAGCTCTGTCTCGAAGCAGGTGGAGGACAGTTGCGGCCATGAAAGTGATGGAGGGACGTGTGGCTGTGCCACTTCATCGCTGTGGCACACAAAGGGTTACTGCTTCTTAATTCTCAACTATACCGTACATGCTGCCTGGAGGCATATAGCCTGCTCCATGACAACAGACATGATACCGACGCTTTCCTGGTACCTCATTTTGTCACATACTGTAAGTGACAAGTGAGATGGTACAGTTCATCTGCTTCCAAATGTGATCAGCTGTGTGCTACAGTGCGTGGCATAATAGTGTGCTAACTCAATCCGGATCATCTAAGGTCTTGTGCAGCTGCATTCAGTCTCCCTCATTCACTTTGCCCTTGCAAAATGAATGATGTGAATTAGGCCTGATGTCTGATAGGCTTTTGGCCTATCAGACATCAGGCCGGCTAATTGAATCCATCTAATTTGTGTAAAAACCAGTGCCACATGTCAGGCACCAGGAGCATATTAGTACATTTCTGCTGATGCGTTTACACAAGGATCAAAAAGATTAGAAGGTTAGATTGTGAGAGCAAGGTCAAATTGAGACTTCAGCTCCCTTTCTGTAGGCTAAGTATACTGTATGTCTTGTGCCACGTCGATTGTGGTTTGAACTGCATTTTAAATGTCAACCAAAAACAAAAAAAACTCCTTCAACCTTCAAAGTATATTTTGATGTTCCGATGTGCCTGTTACACCTTTAAAGTGATATTAAACAATAAACCGTGAGCCTGTAAAGCTTCCTTACCTCAGAAAAGACCACGTGTTGATGTTAGGATTAATTATTCTGTTACATTACATTGAGGTAAGGAAGCTATACATTACGTTGGCCCTGAGAGCTCAATGCACTGTAACTTAAGAAAACACATGCAAATAGACAATACACAAGCAAATTACAAAATCATCTTCATCCATTTGTATCGTCATCACACTACAGAAATGTGCCGCTAATTCAGATCCAGGGTTTCCAGTCAGACTGGTCCAGAAACCAGCAGACAAAGAGCCTCATCCCTACAGTAGCAAACCACAGCAGCCTCTCCCAGTGCCGCACCACTCACTTTTTCGGTTTGCTCAATTTGCATGTTAAACCCACAAAGCCTTTGAGGGACTCACAGGAGCACAGCACATTACATACTCTCTTCTGTCACTGATTTCTCTTGCTCCAGGAAGAGCGGTCCCGGTGACTGTAACTTACTGTAAGCCTTAACTGTACTGTACCACTACGGGTCTGGGGAAATGACTGGTGACATGTGTGCCTGTGTGTATGTTTTAGTGTAGTGCAAGGTACATGTAAAGGTGATGCTCCTTGGTGATGCTTCAGGTAGTCTATATCGTTGTATTGAAGTTATTATTGTGATGGAGCTACTAAGCCAAGTTTAGTACAGCTTGTATTATCAGCAACATAGGAACCTGCCCCTATATTCTATCCAGATCCACAGTAAGCGTAGTGTAACATCTTCGGCAACCACAAACAAAACAAAACACCTGTTTGTTGACCGTTCCCACCTACTGTAAGTTTTATAGTTGTGCCTCCTGTCTTTCTGAGTGCTTGCTTGGAAGAGCTTGTATTGTCTTCTTGTATAACTGGGAGACATTAGCTAAGAGTCAGGATCTACTCCAGCCTGATTTGGCTTGAGTTGTAATTAAGAGATACAGTACCTCTTAAGATAAACTGTACTGTTACAGTTGGCTCCATTTTCAATCCAAATGCTAAGGCCCACTGTTTCCCTGTTGCCACTATATAAGTTAACAGCTTCAGGCTTCTACAGTGACCCCCAACTAGCCTAGAATATTCATTTTAAGAAGGGACTGATATTTAAAATGTCTCTGTACAGTAGGTTAAGCTGCCTGCTGTCATGACTCATCTATTCCTGTCCTTTTTTAAAAGAGTAAGTCCCTCACTACAGTAATGTCAACAAGTGTTCTCACTTTCTAATAAAAACAGGGATAACAGTCAGGCTAATCCGTTAGCCACCTAGCAGTGCCAGGTTTGTGTGTTGTTTGTCAAGATGGGTAATAAACAATTTGACAAAATACACATGGAACGAATTGACACTCTGACCCCTGTCCCACCAAGTCTATTATGTGGCACTTCAGAAAGAGAGAGAGAAAGGGAGAGGGAGGGCGAGAGAGCGAGAGAGAGGGGGGGAGAGGCACAGGTTCAATGTAATAAAGGGAGCCAAAACAACCAAATAAACCACTGTGTAAACATCATTTAACTCTAGAAGGATCTCGTGGCCTTAAGGACCACATAGGAGGTGAAAGACAAGAACCCTTGAAAGCGTTTGGTAATGGGCCACAAATCCAGCCTTAATGCTGACACCAATAGGAGCCAGCTAATTAGAGTTGTTTTCAACTAGTTTTAGAGCCTCATTATTGAATTAAGCTGTGTTTAATTAGCATAAAGATTCCATAATATATGAGCTGGGCTGTGTAAGCCGTGCTTTAATTGATATGCTAAGAACAATAATGGAATGCTATTATTGTTGTTCCAGATGGATAAGTTGGTGTACCAGTGTGATTCAGTTGTGTTATCAGTGTCAGAAAAACAACAAAAACAACTTCTGAATGATACGGTATGTGTTGCTGTGACAGGTGAGGCAGGGGTCGAGTGTTAGCAGTTAGAGTGGAGCCCCAACCGCACAAAAACACACAAGCATCTCATTAACCTGTCTATGTATGTGTGTGTGTGTGTGTGTGTGTGTGTGTGTGTGCGTGTGCGTGTGTGTGTGTAACCATGTGTGCATGTACACTTTGGAGAGGCAAGCCTGTGGAACCAGTGGCACATGCCAGAACAAACATGTCGCACATGATTAATCAGTGTGACAAAGTCTGTTTTTGGTCATGTAGGTTTGTGATTGTATCCAAATAGAGACGAGGGCTAGACCACAAATCACTAAGACGCTTTAAGACTGAGTGCTGACCTGCTTGTGCTTTGTGGCAATCTGCACTAACCAGGCTAATCTAGCAACATAAACGATAAATACGTTCTAAATATAATATCTGGCTACAAAAGAGCCATACTCCAAATACACAGCGATCAATATACTCCACAGTAGGATTCAAGATTTCACCTGTTAGTCAAAACAGTCTTCCACATTGACACAGATGTGGAGTCACCAAAGGACGTGTTCTGAGTTAAGCACGTGCAAACGCTCACACATACAGTGGCACCCTAATGGTGCACACACGCATGGACACACAGACACAGTTACTCCTGCTGATCAAAAGCTTGTGGCATTGGTACAGACCTTCCTTAGCGGTGGCTATGTCTCAGTGTCCTTGCGTGCGTTTGCACACACGCGTTTGTCTGTGTCTGTGAAGTCGAGATTGTGTGCGCTCACATGGTGTTCTGTGTAGTGAAAAGACACACAAAGAGTAAAAGGCAGATGACATAATGCACCACCTGGGTCAGCCCACAGAGCTTAACCCTTGCATTGAGAGATGAGAGGGTGCACCTCCGTCCCAGAGCCTGTCCTCATATAAGGTCATGGCCCTGAATGTAAGAGCCACCAAAGGCCCTTGAGCACAACGGGCACTTTAGCAGCAAATGCATGTTGAGATGTGAATGTAGCTATTGTCCCTGACCCACCACAGAGGATGTTAGCTGGGAACAGGGAACAGAGCCAAGTCCCATTTATCGCCTGTCAGAGAAAGAAGCCTCCATGAAATTATGTGCAAAATGTTTTCATGAAAGAATATTGTGAATTATTGCAATTGCAAGCAATGACTCATCTGATAGAGTGTGTGAGAAGCTATACAGTATTTAGGACCAAAAATAGAGACATTTTTGCTAAACCAATGATAAGCAAAATAAATGAACTTCATTCATGGCATGTTGTATGTAGTCTAATAGCCTTACTTAGCAGTGTTTTCATACTTTCCTGCCTTGAGGCTAGAAAGGAGAAGTGATCTGCATTTGATATGCAGCATTGCTTATTATAGAGTATGCTGCATTGTGCTTGGGTTACCAGGCTGGGTAAGGGAGTAAGGCTTTGTGGTTTGTGGTTAGGTGTGTGTGTGCGTGCGTGCGCATGTGTGTGTGTGTGTGTGTGTGTGTGTGTGTGTGTTTTGATACATGTGTAAGAGTGTGGGTGTGTATTTGTGTGACTTATCAGATTTATTTGTGCGCAAATAAATAAATAAATAAATAGTGAATATGTTTGTTAGTGGTATCAATGTATGTGTGTGTGTGTGTGTGTGTGTGTGTGTACGTGCGTGTTCGCATGCACATGTACACGTGTGTGGCATAACTGCTCTAAACATTACTGGTCTAAAATTAAAATGCGGGTTTGTAAACGGTCTCTAATTAGAGAGGGGAGGACCGAAACCTATTTTCAGAGCTGTGGCCTTACGCACGCCCTTCCCATATGTGAACACACACACACACACACACACACACACACGCGCACACACACACACACACACACGCACACACACTGCATCACATATTAGAATGGAGGTTTCCCTGCATGGTAAAACTGTAAATTAATTAGACAACAGAAGTGTTGTTTCTTCTATTCTACTGTATGGTTGCACAATACGTTGTTTCCGAGGTGGACAAACCAAGTAAAAACAGTAAACAAGTAGTTGCCCTGAAGGTTGACGAGGGAACAAAAGCTTAAATGTAACAGTTATGCTACCGTAAATGATTCTAATAGTCAGAGGGAACGCCTTCAAGAATCACAGTAACACAATAATCAGCTTCATCACCGTCCAATGTGTTTTACACTTTTAAAGAGGCAATTTAGTTCATCTAGCCTTTTGAAAAGTGTAATGCCTGGCTAACATTGTCTCATTGTTCTGTGTAATAATCTAGCTCTGTTTTCTACTCCTATAAGCAAAGCACACTGGAAAAACGTGCATTATTTTTTATTTTTATTTTTACAAAGGTTGGAATATTTTTGCCTCAAATAACCTAACAATGTGAGATAGCAAGATACTGTTTTACTCTCTACAATGAGCACTTCGGAAAAGCATAATTTAAATGTTTTAAATGGCATCAGGGTGGTGATTCCCAAAATCTAATCAAATGAAAATATTTCTGGAGGGAGATAAAAATGATCATCCAAAATGAAGTGGTGAAACAACTGGATTAACTATGTCAAGGAAACTACTCATTACACTGTAACTTATTCCAATTCATGAAATTGCTAGATGGTTATAATTTAAGTCAGCAGTACAATCTTGATATTTAGGGTTAGAAAAGTAAGAAACACTCATGGCATGTATAACCACACAAACAAATACACAATCACACACACACACATACACACACACACACACAACCCACATGCATTCCCAGTTTCCCACTATAGACACCCATTGCTTCAATATGCATTCATGTGCTTTAGCCCCAGAGCAAGAGCTTTTGGGGTCATTGTGGTCAGACATGGGAGACATGGGAGACATGGAGACATGGGAGACATGGGAGACATAGGAGACATGGGAGACATGGAGACATGGGAGACATGGGAGACATAGAGACATAGGAGACATGGGAGACATGGAGACATGGGAGACATGGGAGACATAGAGACATGGGAGACATGGCAGACATGGGAGACATGAGAGAAGGAACAGCGTTAGCACTGGGTAGGAAAAGGCATTTTCTGAGTAAGATAAGACGAGCTGCCTGAAATTAAAAACTAAAACATAATATACAAAGACATTTGGGGGTATGAGATTACTATGACAATAAGTCCCAGTGTTTTCATCAAGTTTTAGCGCACACAAATCACAGGCTTAATCAACAAGAAGGATTGTGATTAATATTCATTCGCTGAAAGAGATGGGGAAGCTATCAGCTAGTGCCACAACCCCCCCA
Organism: Typhlichthys eigenmanni; assembly: GCA_027564635.1. Classification (NCBI taxonomy): domain Eukaryota; kingdom Metazoa; phylum Chordata; class Actinopteri; order Percopsiformes; family Amblyopsidae; genus Typhlichthys; species Typhlichthys eigenmanni. Next base: position 39,017 of record JAODUK010018066.1, read on the forward strand.
CCCCCCCCAAAAAAAAAAAACACTGGGACTGATATAGACCACTGATATAAAAAGTCCTGATGTCTGGGTCTATGGCTGTGTCTTTCACTTTGACCTGGGTGGGCAGGAAGTACACACTTTGTGTGGCATTGACAGGAATGCTGTGTTTGAACCTCAGAGCTAAAGTGTCCGAAATGTGTATTTATTATTCATGAATGTATTGTTTTGAATCAATGCCCCACCTTTCATGTGCGGAGGAAAGCCCACTCCCCTCAACACCTACATAAACCGTCTCCTTAAAGGAATGCGATGTCTTCCAGTGCTCTCCCAGCTTTTGGAATTCTTCCTGCTGATAAGATGACAGGACGATTTCATCGACACACTCCCAATTTAACACATACTGACTCACAGACCCAACGTAAGCCACTATCACATCTGCTAGGCCTGTGCTATCCATCTACCAGCCACAACTAAGAACATAACCATGTGACTCAATGGGTCTAAATGCAGATAACGCACACGATCAAAGGAAAAGGAAAAGTCTGCAAATGACCAATGAGCAGCAAAGAAACTCCATAACTGATTGGTGCGGCATTAAGCTAGATGTGAGAAATATAGGCGTGGGAAGGCCTTGGCACGAAAGCCCCTAGCTAGGAAGATTTGTGGGAAAATAAAAGAATAGTTGTTTCCGCAACTACTGCAAAAGGGGCCCTTAAGCAAGTCACTTAACCCACAAACATTCTAGTGGGTCAACATTGTTTCTACTGAGGTGCTTAACAATATCCTCGCTCAAGACACAAGACCTGCTACGGCACAAGTGAAGGCATTGACTAACAGAACAATATCTGTACAATGTTTATTTCTAACTTTGGAGCACAGTAACTAAGCGTTGCCATTGCAGGAAACATTACAAATGCAGCTGTCTTGTTTGAACGGGTGTCTGGTACCGCATTTCCCATAGCGCTTGTTGCTAGCCACCAAGGCACCAATAAGCCCACCCTATGCGTCTGTGCCCGCTCATTTGGGTTGGCTTGCGCCGAGCCAAGCTATCAGTCACTCACAGCCGTGAAAACAAACGGAGGACTTGAATTAAAACCGGGAGGCGCTAGCACACAGTCTAGCCACTGTATATTAGTACTACTGAACTACTACTTCTACTATTACTACTACTACTGAACTAGTTTCATCAGGGGATTATAGAGCATCTTATCTGTTCTCCGGTAAAACAATACACATTCCTAAAAATACAGCTTTCACAGGAGAATGAAATGTGTGTGCGCATGTGTGCTTGTGAGCGTGCCTCTAAGGACCAATCATTCACGTTTCATCATCAACAATGTTTTCCAGAGAACACGGTGCTATGCTGTCATGGTGGACTGGTCTCCCTTTCACCCCGATGAGGAAGGTCTGTTAGATATCGTATGGGAAGTCTGCTGTCTCTAGGGGCATATTCCTCTAAACAGTCTGCCAAGATGTCTCTCCTTCCTGTCTTCCTTTGCATCCCTTTCCAATCCCCACTTGTATAATTCCTGTTTACACTCCTCAATTTGAAACCATGCGTCTTGGTTTTGGTTCGATAACACTGACAGCACACGCTTCTTCCATACCTGAGTGAACCTCTCTCTACTTCTCCCTCTAGATCACTATAGGCTATTCTTTACCCCTTCCCTTACAATCACTCTCCGTTTACTGGATAGTTTAGTGTCCCAGACTCCCTCCACCAGCTTGTTTGGAAACAGCCGTGGTGTGGGAGGGGATTGGATTCAACCAATCATTGTTGTGCTTTTGATTTCAAACTCCAAGACAAGAGCCCCTCCCATATTCACTAACTTGTGTTTATGTTTGGGCTCTTGGGGAGGGAGCTACATATATTCCTTGATTGTGCGAACCGTATTTTAGTACGTCTCTGGTATAGCCACCATCTTAGCGAGAAAAGGCACGTACAGTAAAAGCTCTTATCGTTTTCCTCTCCGCTCCCCTGCCTCTCCTCCTCTTCCTCTCCCAGGGATCTGGCTCCTTCACAGCCGTGCATAATTAGGCCTAAACGCAGGCCTGTGTAGCTCCACATCTGGAAGAAGTTTAGACATGGCAGTTTCCTACCAAGACGGCTAAATATTTAGGTTGAGTTACTGCGTGTGGATGAACTCAGGATAGAGGGGTGGGAAGGGGAATTAAATGGGGAACAAGAGCAGGAGGTACAGAGAGAGAGAGAGATAGAAAGGGAGAGGACACCAGACAATGATAATAGTATTCACAGCGCAAGGCTTGTGCATAGAAAAACCTTAAACTAAAGTGTATCTGTTTCTGTAAACAGATAAGAAGAAAAGAAAAGTAATTGTATTAACAGTTTGAGGAAGGTAGAGGAAGAAGGTAAGGAAACTGGTACATTTGTACTGTACTTGTTTAGAACAACAAACAACCAGCTAATACTTTTAATAAACAAATCCCCATCGGGACGTCCCATGAAGCCTCAAATGAAATGTTCACAGGAGCCAGCTGTTGTGCGTTACATGAAGTGGCCAACCCCGGAAGCTCTAAGCCTGTAGTCCCCCAACACTGTCTGTACTGTCAGACCTGTCCCCAGTGAGGGGGCAGATAGGGCTTGCTGTTGGATATGGGGAGGGTCCAAGGCAGTGTGTAGGACATGCAGAATCCCCCTAAAACTGCACCTGGAATACTGTCCGTCATCTTTGGACTGACTGAGGAATGTTTGGAATAGCATGTGTATCAACACATCTTCTCACATTCCACATCTGGAGCTAATGCCTTGAGCACGGCGGCTTGAGAAACCCATGGGCTCTTCCTGCAGAACACACTTAGTCAGTCAGCGTTCCCATGGATAGGGAGGAACATGACAGCCTTTTCACATAGATTGAGGGTAGGATTGTTTGTGCCTCGCTCGCGGCCTTATATAAGGTGTCACAGAATGCTAAACATCTGCAGGAAAACAAATAAACTGAAATTAGTAGGTGCGGGTTCGCTGATTATCTTCAATCACCTCCACCGCTGCAACCAACCAAGGCCATTTTCCCTTCTCTGCTTTCCAGCAATGTGCTCTCCAGATGTTTATCCTGCCTTTATTAAGCAGGGAACATACAGCCCTATAAATGGACCACTGGCTGTCTTCAGCTCTCCCGGGTATTACTTGCCGCACTGTAACTCCTATGCCTTCTCAGAAAGGGCACTTTGTTTTTGACTGTGTCCATGTGCAGCTTAGAGCGCTGCCGTGGGGTCAGAGCAGACCAACAGCAAGGTACTGTACAGAGGGGATTTGGAGGAACAAAGCCCCTGAATAACTTCAATAACAGGCCTGCCCGGCTGAAATGCTGCATGGTTCTAGCAGCATACAGTACAATGCTCCACACGTTAAGCCTACGACATCAGCTTTCAAGAATCTGTTGCTAATATAACGGTGCTTCATCACGAGATGACGTGGGGTGTTTATATTGGCCCTAGAGCTAGACGGCATTATGTTTTTCCAAGGATAAATCCATGCAAATAACTCATGGTGTGAACCTCTTCACACAGTGATTTATACACCTCGTTGTAGCAGGACGATATTGCTGTTGTTCAACGCTTGCTGTTCACAAGCTGCGCAACGGTCACCTTTCCTTCCTGAACAGAAGGCGATTGTGAGGCAGCGCCGTGAGTTTGAAGGGATGTTATTTTTTAAGAGGAAGCAGCCAACACGCCATTTAAACACGGGGAGGCGGGTGAAACCGGTACAGATGTTTCTCCTTTGTCCTCGTCCTAGTGAGGCCACACCAGCCCAGACACGAGCCGAAGACGCAGAGACAGGAGAGGAGCTGAGCACACACAGAGCAAGTCTGTGTCAGTCGAGTGACAGAGCTGCGACGAAGGGGCAGGTCCCTCCGGAGCTCCAGTCTGCCTGTACTCTCGCTGATATCCCTAATGGTTTACAGAGAGACAAGGCTCAGCACTGCTGAACCTTGCTGTTAAAATACATCAAGATGTACACGTCTGACCTAACAAGCTTTGACACCGGGCAACCTTTCAATACAGGTAGACGCAAGGTTGCGAGGTCAATATTATGTGTGCATGTCAGATTTATCTTTTTTTGTTGTTTTTAAGCAGATGTTTCCCTCTTCTCTTTTGTGACAAATACCAAACATCCACAGCTTTAAACATTACCAATAAACACAGAGTATGAAATATCTGACTGTTGTCATTATTAGGTAATATATTAGGTAACATGCTAAATGACACCCAAGTAGGCTATACAATCCCATGAGCCAGTGTGCCTTAAGTACTGTAAGAGCAATAACGTCCAGCATAAGTTCATAAAACTGTCAGAGAATGGTCGCAACTTACAAAGTAATGGTCCTGTTGGGCAGCAGGCTGGCATCTGGAGTCTCAGACAGTTCTTCATTGCTGCAGCTCACTCGTTTCCCCAAGGCCGAGGTTGCATGCGATTTGGAGCGCTCGTCCGTACAGCTACAAGTACTGGTGATGAGCCCCGGGCACGCTTGGGACAGCCTCGTATCGGACGAAGAGAGCAACAGCAGTAGCAGCATCAAACGGCCCAGCAGTGGGATGCCAACGCCGATTGGCACGAACATTGTCCTTCTGAATCTCACCTCAGCTGCCCTCCCTCATCCCATTTCTCCATGAAAGCTTGCGAGAGCCAGGACGAAGAAAACAAAAGCAAAACAACAACAAACCTTGAAGTCTAGGATACTTAATGAATGGCAAATTTATATCTTCCTTTAGACGCCACTTAACACTGTCATCGTCACAGTTCAGCTATTCCCAAGCACTACGGACTCTTCTGGTTTATTTAGTCCCGTTATGTCATGGCAGGCTGTGGGCAGAATTCCTGTTGCTCCACGTAGACTACTGTCCATTATCCATAGTCTCTTATCTACAGTAGTTGTCAGATACACACATCCTACTGGCCTACTTTACGTCCAAAGTTGGAGGTTCTAGATTAATGAGCCAAAGCGAATGTCCTAATCTAAAAGTTATTGGACTTGTCCCACATCAAAATTGGCAGGATATGTACCGTTTATCTTTCCCAAGTGTATCCAATGTCGTTATTCCTGAGGTTTTAAGAGTTCGAACACTTACTGTCAAAATAAAAAATGTAATTCAAAGTTAACGTAACCTACGACAAATTTCTATCTCACTTTTGATATGTTTCACAATGCTCTCGGATCTTTGGAAAAAAAAAGTTTATTTTTCGAGTGTAGCGGACTTGAATTGCGCCAAAATCGAATAAAAACTAAACGACAGTAAACCTCTTGCTTCGTAGTAGGACTAAGATGGTCTTCATCGACTCCTGTGTAATTCCCAAAATCCAGCGTTTTTGCCTGCTCTCCTCTGTCACACAGAAATTCAGTTGCGCGCATTCTCCATATACGCGCTCAAGTCCGCGCGGTCCTAACGCTGACAATACAGACCAGCAGACTATCAGTTGAACATGCTGTATAAAGGCATGCTGATATGTTGAGAGAATGATATTTCAATATTTAGATACAGTATTACAGACATTATGGTATGAATCATGGTGAAAATTATAATTATGATGACAATGTAATGATAACAATATCTGGAGTAGCCTATAGTTATGTAATAGCCTAACATATTTCATTCCTTGATAGGCTATTACTGTAAGTATAACCCATGATTTGAAAATGTAAATGTAAAATAGGAAGTCAAGTAGAAAAAATAAATAAAAGGTAATGTGAAAAATAGATTGGAAATTAATTAAAACATGTAGAACATATATTGCAACTTTTAAACACATAACATACATTACAGTTTTTCTCAATCGTTTAGACACACTTCCTGGAACAACTCACCATTTTCTCAAATTTCATAAATATATAAACTCACACAAAACGGTTCAAACATCTAACTTCTGGGTCCCAATTTAAACTTTGCCATCAGACAACACACACAAGCTGTCAATAACACAGACTACATACAGTTATTCTATACACTCTATACATTGAAACACTTCAAAGCAAATCCTAGCACTATCCAGATACCCTTTTCAGGAACAGGAACACCCTGGTGCATGAGATATACAGTAGTAGTACTGAATACAGTAAATCTCTCATACATTACTATTGATCTTTGAAATGTCACACTGAGAAAACATTTAAGGAAGTCTATGCACAGAAAATACCTAATTTAAAAAAATATTTATATTCAAATGCAACAAAGGTTAGGTTACTCAGTCTCATCCTCATAAATGCGAACTAGGATGAACTGGGTAGCACAGATTTCATCAGAGATTACTTGTCTTTGTTGTGTTAAAACTTTGGCATTGTTCGGATGCATTGTTCCACAGTACAGAACATGGACATGGATCTAGGCCCTATTTACACTAATTGTCCATGCAATTCTGATTGAAGCTTTTTGAGTTTACATTGTGATTACTTTGAGTTAGTTATATTGAGATAAGGTGTTAGTTGAATAAATAAATAGTGCAACAGTTGATTTATATAACTTACTCTTGTGTATAGTTTTACAGAAAGGGTTTTGAATATATAAACGTGTGGAAACAGTCAAATAATGTTTATGATTATTGGAAATTACAGTGTTATGGGAATTGCATAAGAGTATTGCATAAGGGATAGTTTTTATGTTTAAGTAATCAAAGAAACGAAATAATCAAGGTTAAGCCATTGGATCCTAAAGGTAAGTGAGTCTCCTATTATTCTATTTACAATATCAAGCCTCAATACAATTGTGCCCGGTCAGATTTAAACTTGATTAATTTCTCAACCTTTCTAAAATCCCTATTAGCCGAGCTACATTATAGGCCAAATTAACTGTCAGTTGAAATTTGTTCACATGCAAATGTATGTCATCAGTGAACGCATTAATGTAGTCATAGTGTTGGACTCTGAAGATATTGTATGTTTTTCACTTATCCAGTCTGCAGAGGGAACATTAATGTTTAAACAACACAGTGCTGAATTTGACATTACAATTTTATACCCCAACATTCTGTATTTTTATTTAGTTGGTTTATTGGGCTATGATCAACAGGTTACCCTGTAGACAACATTGTAAACCAGAGTAAATGGCAGAGTAAATGGCACAAATGTATATGTAAATGGCCACTTATATACATGAGAAAAAATATCTGGAGTATATATGTTCTATTATTTATTTTGTTATAAATGTTTTAAATAATAGCATGATCAAAGAATACTTTTTATGGAAGAATTCAATTAGATTTACTGTAATCAATTATTTCTCAAAATATAAAAAAATCACATACAACCTCCCCTAAACAGATCCTGTTCTTCTGCAAGGACTGCTTTTATTTAATACAAAAATGCAGATGTCTGCAGAAGCAACTACCAAAACATTACACTTCCCAGATTTTTGTTTTAAAAATACTTTTTGATACATGAGAGGCCAGGGTAGGACGGAAACTGCAGTGATTTAAATCTGGAGAACATTTGGATATATATAAAAAGGTGAACAGTGAAAGCGTTTGAAAGGGGGGACTACATGCAATTGGGCTTGACGTGTATTCGCTGACATATCCGTAAGGCAGGCACCTCAGCCCCCATGAGCACACCCCGGCCATACAATGGTGCAGTGTGTTATGACCCACACAGTGTGTTATTCCTGTATTTGATACTGTACACTGAAGTTGGCTCAGAAAGTCAGTATGATTACTGAAAGAAAAGCAACAGGGGTGGATGGGCGCCTGCTTAGCTATGAAACAGAGCGGCTGTTTATTCAAGCTGTTAAATAAGGCTTCAAGTCCAACACCCCCCATCCCACACACACCCTCACCTCCATATCCACAAGACCCAGAGCTCTCTCTCATCTGGAGAGCACAGTTTCCATTTAAAATGTCACGTCCAAAACTGCACATTACATCAAATTGTACTTAATGGCATCCAGACAAACCTTTATGTCGTTCCAACATTCTCTCTGCGCACCCCACAGACCCCTTTCTCCTTATAGCCAAGTAAGCAATCTCTCCTTCTCCACCGTTACCACATCTGCTCTCCATTCCAGGTATTGGGTAAGGGGAGACATTTGGTTAGAAGGTGAACGGCTGAGAGGCTTGAACAATAAAGCTGAGATAGTGGAGTGAAAGTGATTTCAAGACACTTTCAGGCATTTCATAGACTGATTTGATGTGGTTATGCCAGAGCCATGCTTCAGATTAAAATAAACATTTTACATCAAAATTTGCAAAAAGCTATTTTTGTAATGCAATCAGAGATCTATAAAGTTCAAAATCACTACTGTGATTGAGGCAGAGCTAAGAGATGTGTTCCTGCTAATGGATAAACAAATACATTCTAGCAGAGAATGAATCACTGGTGGTTACAGACTCATCTTTTGCTTGAAAATGAATTAAGTATAGGTCATACTGAAGGAGCCCATGACATCTAGTGGTGGTTTACAAGGATTACAAGCAACACGCCCTCCGACAGTTAGCCTACATTATTGCATATAGCAAACCATGAAATTAAGGTTGGCGATTTACTGCATGCATGTGTGGTTTTAATTAAGAGTTTTGTAGGTAAACTATTATTTTCAAGAGTTAAATTTTAAGATTCATAACTGTAGCAGTTGTAAATATATTTGCAATGACAATGGTAAGCCTTCGAGTGTACCAAGCTAAACATAACTTATTAGGTCATGCACTTCAACCACAACTGTTTATAGACTAATATGAATGGCAGGTGGTGCCAAGATTACCTGCCGAATGAGACTGGCGTGCGACAGTTACAGTGGGAATACCCTACTACTAGCACTACACTAAAGGGAATAAAAAATGAGGTCTAAACTTGCTTGTTGGGAAAACTGTCACTGATTTTCACCCTGAGATCTCGAGGCCTGCACCTCTACACAGCAATAACATGGAAAACTGATGTTATGCTGCCCTCTTGTGGCTGGTATTAAAATTTACAAGAGTTCTGGATTCATAAGTATTGCAATAAAACTAGCTGAAACTAATATAGTAAACAAAATACAAAGTCACAATTGATTTCCTTTAAACATAACATTGTAAAAATACCACACTTATCTTGCATCATACTTATATCTTTACATGCTGCACCATATACTGCAACCATGTTAACATAAAGTAGCCACCCTACTGCAAAAATGGACAACTTCACTGATAAAGCTTTGTGTTCAATTTTATTAAGTGTGATAACAGTCAAAACATAATGTATGTAGCTGAATACATTAGGTCTGGCTTAGAATCAAGCAATTCTTATCACTCTTGAAGGTGTGCATGTGTTATGCATTTAACTGATATATTATACAGCATACAGCTTTATCAAACATCAAAGATAATGTACTTTTTGCATGAATCTATTCCCTCATTAGCAAAAACTTTATTGAAAATATGCAATGCTTACATTTCAACTAGGCTAATATCCGTGTACAAAAGAAAAACATTAAATTAAACGGTGTTTGGCCGGGCATTCAACAGCAACCTCCACAATCATTTTGTGATTCAGAAAAAGAAAGGCATTTAGCAACCAGTGCACTTGTGCATGTGAACGGGTGCCGTGCACGTGTTTATATAAAGTACACCTCCCAAATGGCACAGAGTCCAGCTGATATTTTTGGTCTAAATAAGCTTTATATTTATAAAATAAAAAAAGGGACCAGGAGACTCAAAAGCCACCATTTTGATACAGTGTTCCACAAAGCACAAGAAGACCAGTCCTGTTTTGCTTGTGCTAAACCGGTATGCCATGTAAATGTGGCGCTACTACAATGATGTGAAACCTATAGAGGCATAGGGTCATGTGGTGGTGGAATAACAAGACCTCCAGGTCTCAACCAACCGCAAGGAAGGCAAGTAAGTGAATGCAGAAACGTTGGCAGAGCATGGTTAAAAGCTATCAGTACTGTACATCTGGTGATATAGTGGAGCTATGCCCCCAACTCCTTCCGTGCCCCAGCCCAAAGTCTATAACCCACAGGTCAGATGGGGAGGGGGTGCAGGGCAGACTGGCAGAGCCCAGGGGGTAGCCTCAGTGGCGAGGGGAGACCGTGGCGTTTGGGGAGGTGCCCGGGCCTTGGTACCGCTCCTGGGCGTGCTTCTCGCAGTACATCTCGTCTCCAACCCAGAAGTGGCCTCTCATCTTCAGGTTGAGGCCGCATTCTGTGCACGTGTAACACGCCGGGTGGCGGAACCGCTCGTCCGTGATGCGCACGGCCTGTGTTCTGTGGACAGACAATTGTATTTCTAGTCAATTCTAATAAAATGACAACGTTGGAAGCTTTAAGTGATTCTATATGATTTTCTACCACTAGATGTCACACTAAGCGCAACAGCAGAGGTGGGTAGTAATGAGTTACACTTTGTTCATTTTACTTGAGTGACTTTCTGAAGAAATTGTACTTCTGAGAGTAGTTTGAATTAAACACTTTTTACTCAAGTATATTTGGGAATATTATCTTTCACTCCGCTACATTCGGTTATATTACAGTCGTTACTTGCTACATCATTCCAGCCATTTCATAGATTCTTAACATAAACAATGCTACCGATCTCGCAACTGTCCTTCCGGTATTCAAGTTGATCACTGGGGCTTACTGGTGCCGCCGAAAATAGCGTTTTACACTTTGTGTCAAGTAACGTAACCATAGAAACTCACTACAGCTAAACTTCCACTGGTGGCCACTGCCAGCGACATCTTCCTGCCTGCCACACACGCTAAAAACGCTTTGAGCATTGTGCAAGCAGAGGAGTGATCCAGCACTGACAGCCGTGCATGCCTACAAATATATATTTCTCACCATTTCCCCTGTGGTCTGAATTAGTTGCTAAATCTGTTGCTAGTCAATTTTTAGAAATAAAGTCACACAGGGTCTGAACATTTGCTAAATCAAGCGAGAAAGTTGACAAGTTGGCAACACGGTGTGCTAATCTATAGTGACGTAGAACAAACACTCAAGAGTAGGACAGCACAGCATTACCATTTTGGATATTTACATTCACGCTCTGCTTATTTAGAAATAAAGATGGGAAAAAAGTGGATCATGAAAGTTACTCCGTACTTGAGTAGTCTGTTCACTAGATACTTTTTTTTTGGATACTTCTGATTAGTGATTAGAGTATTTTTATGACCGATTTCTACTTGGGTCATTACCTGAAGAGAACAGTACTTTTACTTGAGCACCGTCTTCGGCTACTCTACCCTCCTCTACGCACCAGCATCGCAAACCAAAATAAAAGAACAGTTGAGCTCGGATTACAAGATACAGACAAAGGGAGTGCGACATCATCCTCTGCTCAGGAGGCAATTACGCCACTATCATCTTTACATTAAAGAAGTAGTTGTTGCCACTATATTAATGTTTACAATACTGTATAGCATATATTAATCTAGATGACAGCTACAGTAAAACTTGTAAAACACTGCCATGCAACTGATTTGTAAAGTACCATCCATTGAAATGTTGGTAAATGTTAATCACTATAGTTCTGCAACAGAAATATCACCCCGGGATTCCAACGGGTGCGTATACGACACGTTCCGGCTCAGCCTCCGGAGCTGATCGCAGCCACTCTAGTCAATGCTTGCACTTCCACCCGACGCGGGCTGAAAGCGTCCCTGAACTGTGCTTCACGCAGTTTAAATACAATAGAAATCATGTGCTAAACAATCACTTCACTACATCAGTGGCAGGAGGTCAGAAGTGAGAAGGATTTGACATGGACGATAGGGTTAATTTTAAAAGTTGACAACAGTTATCAATGTGTGTTTAATTGCAATTGTTTGGGAGTGAAAATGAGTAGCCTACTAATTATCTAAGTCAATGTCGGACTGAAAGTTGAAGGAACAAACACACGTCAAACGAAACGTGTCGCATGCGCACCCAGTAAAACCTGCCTTGCTTCTGTGTTGCTCTTGTAAATGTACCCATGAAGCTCTCTACCTTTACTCTGGTGGACCAACCACTGCTGTCTCATACAAGGGCCAGTCTCTACCTGGTGGACCAACCACTGCTGTCTGATACAAGGGCCAGTCTCTACCTGGTGGACCAACCACTGCTGTCTCATACAAGGACCAGTCTCTACCTGGTGGACCAACCACTGCTGTCTCATACAAGGACCAGTCTCTACCTGGTGGACCAA